>BQNB010043827.1:651-45268 GCA_026074375.1 Tanacetum coccineum | reverse complement strand
TCTCTTTCAACTTCCAATCCAAGATCAAGCATCCTTTGCAATAAATCCTTGGAAAGAGGATACCTTCTTTTAACTAACATATGAATGACTATCCCATCTTCAAGTTCTAGTATGCAAACTCCGCAAGCTTCATACAATCTCCAAGTGACAATCTTCCAATCTTGTTGATCACTCCAGAAATCACTTTGATCATTTTCTTCTGTTGAGGATTTCATCATTATCTTCAAATCTCCCCAAAGAATCAACTCAATTCTTTCTAGTGTAATTTCTGAGTACTGCTCCATCATCAAGTTATATAAGTGAAACAAATCTTGCCTATCAAAGATATGAAGTACCTCCATGAGATAGTTGAATACCCTGAAGTTCCCATTGGCTCTGTGGATAACAAGGTAATCCCCCTCTGGTGATGAAACCTTATCCAACTTAGAAATAAATGTTTTCTTCTCCATTATCTTACTATCTATGGTACCTTCAAATGTAACAATCTTTAGGCATTTTCTGTGTTCATCATCACTGTCAACATCTGACTGTTTTCTTGGCTTTTTCCTTGCAATCATTTTGATATGACCTCCTTTTCTCTTCTTTGTACCATGCTCTTTTACATCTTGCTTTGTAGGTACCTTATATGTGTCTTCTTTCTTTAGAGTTTCTTCAACAACCTTCTTCTTTAAACTTTTCTGTTCAGGGTCTTTTGCTCCTTCATTTATTTCCTTGATCTTTCTCTCATCCTCAGTGGAACCAACAACAGTGAAACTTTCATCAAACCTTTTCATTTTCTCATATAAAGCTTGTATTTCTTCAAAGGTTTTATTCTTCAGGTTTGAGTGTTTCTTGTTGCCAACATGCTTCAGATAAGTCATCATTTGATTCCTAAGCTGAGTTCTTGTAGGTGGTCTATTCCTTATTGCAATTGCTCTTTGTTCTGCAAGAAATCTTCTTTGAGCTGCAATTGTATCATGAAGGAACTTTGCTCTTTCTTCTACAGTGAACTGCTCTCTCTCTTCATCTTGAAGTCTTAGAGCTAGAAGTCTATCAGCTTCAATTCTTGCTTTGATGTCATCAAAATCTTGTATAAGAGCAGCATTTGTAGCTTCTTCTTCAGCTAATCTTTTCCTTTCTTCTTCTGTTTCCCAATCCTCTTGCAACTTTCTAGCCATCTCTTCATCCCTAGCAAGTTGTTTAAACTTCTTTTTAGCTTCTGGAATACCCTCAGATTCAGTATCAGACTCATCTTCCTCTTCAATTTTCTTTTTCCCTTTATCTTTTGGATCAATCTTTGGAAGAGGCTTTAATGTCAATAATGATCTAGTTGAAGTAGGCCTAGGTCTCTCAGCATTCTCTACATCCTTAAGCTCTACTCCTTTCTCTTTTTCTCTTGAAATTGCTTTGGCTTGACTCATGTTGAGAAGAACTTAAGCAATTGTTTCATCATCTCCAAATATTATAGGAGTAGTTGTTGGAGTGGTTGGAGTAGCCCTTCTTCCTTCAGGTTGATCAACAGTACCTTCATCTGTCCTAACAGTACTATCTTTTTCCGTGTCGGTACTAACTTTGGGTCTGTCGGTACTAACATTTGGTCTGTCAGTACTAACATTTTGCTTGTCAGTACTAACCTTTTGTTGAGCAGTACTAAGTACATCTTCAGTACTAACTTCATCATCAGCAGTCTCCTTCTCTTCATTCACTACATCTCTTGTCCTCCCCACATCTTGAGCATCTTCAGTCTCCATATAATCCAATGTATCTTTAGAATCTATCAATAATGATCTTTTGTGACTGAAGGTTCAGCTTTGGCAGATTTCCTCTCCTGTTTGGATACAGACTCCTTTTGCATCCAGTTTTTCTTTAAGGATTTCTTTCCTGCCAATCTTTGCTGCAAGGATACACTCTTCATCCAAGCTCTGTGGTGTGTAATAACAGGTTTGGCTTTCTTTTTGATCTTCTTGATTTGTGCCTTCAAGTGTTTAATTTCCTTGGCTTGATCTGTAACCTGTGTACACAAAGAGATACAAAGATCATAGACACTTTGGAGTGTCATGTCACCCTCATTCCCTGAAAGGGATTTATCACTGGATGACTGACCTCCATGATTCCCACCAGAACTCTATGGAATAGAATCAGGAATATGAGTAGAAGCTGAAGGTCTAGGTGATGGTTCAGACTGAGGCTCAACATTGGCTTCACTTGGGTGAGGAGGAGAGGGTGTAGGTTGTGATTCAGATGGTCTTTCTGAAGTGGCACCCTCATCCTCAGCTGGATGTACCAACATAGAAGCAAATAAAGGTGTGACTTTCCCTGAAAAATGTTTACCCTTTTTAACCATAAAGGAGAAAACTTTACTTGTCAATGCATTTACAAGAAAATGGTCTAAAGGTACAGGTACATTCATTAGCTGTTTATCCAAAAATATTGAAATAAAACGTGGATACATTACAAACTTTTTCTTTGCATCTAAGTGTCTAAGCATACCATCAAAAATTAATTTAGAAAAATTATATTTCTGATTAGATGTTAAGCAAATTACAGCAGTGGCAATGTTAGTGGGAATTTGTTCCCAAGAGGTGCTTTTTGAACTAATACAATGATTCATTGTATGAAAAAGAAATCTCCATTGTTTCATCATCTCCAAATATTGTAGGAGTAGTTGTTGGAGTGGTTGGAGTGGTTGGAGTAGCCCTTCTTCCTTTAGGTTGATCAATAGTACCTTCATCTGTCCTAACAGTACTATCTTTTTCCGTGTCGGTACTAACTTTGGGTCTGTCGGTACTAACATTTGGTCTGTCAGTACTAACATTTTGCTTGTCAGTACTAACCTTTTGTTGAGCAGTACTAAGTACATCTTCAGTACTAACTTCATCATCAGCAGTCTCCTTCTCTTCATTCACTACATCTTTTGTCCTCCCCACATCTTGAGCATCTTCAGTCTCCATATAATCCAATGTATCTTTAGGAATCTTATCAAATAATGGATCTTTATGGACTGAAGGTTCAGCTTTGGCAGATTTCCTCTCCTGTTTAGATACAGACTCCTTTTGCATCCAGTTTTTCTTCAAGGACTTCTTTCCTGCCAATCTTTGCTTCAAGGATACACTCTTCAACCAAGCTCTGTGGTGTGTGATAATAGGTTTGGCTTTCTTCTTAAGCTTCTTGATCTGTGCCTTTAAGTGTTTAATTTCCTTGGCTTGATTTGTAACCTGTGTACACAAAGAGATACAAAGATCATACACACTTTGGAGTGTCATGCCACCCTCATTCCCTGAAAGGGATCTATCACTGGATAAATGGCCTCCTTGATTCCCACCAGAATCCTCTAGAATGAAATCAGGAATATGAGTAGTAGGTAAAGTTCTAAGTGATGAGTCAGACTGAGGCTCAACATGAACTTCACTTGGGTGAGGAGGAGGGTATAGGTTGTGGTTTAGATGGTCTTTCTGACTGTTCACCCTCATCCTCTGTTGGTTGAACCAACATGTTAAAAAACAGAGGTGTGACTTTCCCTGAAAAATGTTTACCCTTTTTAACCATAAAGGAGAAAACTTTACTTGTCAAAGCATTAAAGGGTGAAAACAACGCTTTATTAAATGTCAACATAGTTAAATCCCCCTCATACCCCATGAGCTGTATAGCATCAAATATAGCCTGATTTGGTAGAGAATCTATCCCATTTGCATCATTAAAAAGAAGATCACTTCTTATTGATGCTTCAGAGATAAACACATGCTTGCCAGCTACTTTGGCAGTAATGTACCTAACATTGTTGATTATGTTGGATTTAGCAGACATCCAAAACTGTTTAACAAATGTAGTAGAGACTACTGGACTTTCTTCGCGCAAGAAAATCAATAACCTCATGAAACTCTGCATTCCCTTCAGTCTTCTCTAAATAAGCGACCATGTTGTGCTTAGGGCACGATTCAAGAACAGCCATTGTGGTTGAATTAGAGATCGTCGGTGAGAGAGAGATTAGGGCTTGTATGAAAGAAATTATTTAAGAGAGATTACGTAAGTGAACTGTGCAATTGAGATGGGTTTTTTTATAGGTTTAGCAAACCTAAAATCAAAGAAACCATTTCAATTTACACTTTATACCCTTGGCGATATTTTCTTTAACGTCTCTATAGCGGTACTGTCTTTGCCCAATAGTACTAACTTTGCACTGTCAGTACTAACTTTTGCCAACCAAAGAATGAATAAATTTGGTAACAACAATACTTCAATACCGTCTTTATCTCTTCCCAATGACTTTTTAAAACCTAATTAACTTCTTGAAATTCATCACTGATGGTTAAAAATGCTTCTGCACACTGAACACTTCATACAAACTATACAACAAATCATATTGCCTCCCCTTAGCTAATGCAGCTTATGGATTGATCATCCCAATAGTAACAACCAAGAACTGGAACCTACTAACATCAAATGCCTTGGTTAGTTTAACACCCCCAAATTTACACGCAGCGGAACCAACAATTTGGGTGTTAAATAATAGTACAATCGTCATAAGACCCCAATCGTGAGCCGTCAACTACCTATGATGGGTAGCCGCTCATACAATTAATAGCGCTATGGGCTTGACAACCCGGTTCGGTTTTTGGGAGTTTGAATCCGAAAAAAAAGGGTGAGCCACTCCCAATGTACGGACATATTGTATGATGAGATGTAAAGTAGGTATGCTGACGAAAACACCTAGCCTGGGCATTCATTGTTATTAAAATTGATTATGGGATTTCGTCAATGGGATCGGTGTCGCGAGCTCAATGCAACTGTTGTTTATTAGCTTGTCTGATCAACAAGTCTATATGATGCGTATGATAATTATTATGCTTGTGTTCAACTCTTTTATCAGTTATCAAACCTATGAATTCACTCAACCTCGTGTTGACTTTTTAGCATGTTTCATCTCAGGTAATTGAAGTACGAAGGCTTGGAGGCACTGATGAGGAGGGATTGCGCTAAACTTTTGTCCACCATTTAAAAACCCATTCCTCATTAAAAACCTGTTTTAGTTTGGTTAAATCAAACTTATTTTATGTATGGTGATGATCTCTTGGGACTACGCTTTTGAACTCTGATAAATATGGAATGGAATGGTTGTTTGTTTGTTTTAAAACGTCTCATTGAGTCGTTCTTTTGGGTTCCGGGTGATTACGTGCCGACGACCAAGTTCGTTTATCGCCGATTTATTTTCTTCCGGCATTATCAAGTGAGTTTATAGCCTCGCCTTTCAATTTTTAAACTGTATTTATAAAACCCCAGCGAGGAGATGCCTGCTAGTTTTTTATAAAACGAACGCAAGTAGTTATCTTCCTGGGTATGCTTGAGACCCTAAATGGTGAAATATATGTTGTTGCTTGAGTAGCTTTCGTCATAAGACCCCAATCGTGAGCCGTCAACTACCTATGATGGGTAGCCGCTCATACAATTAATAGCGCTATGGGCTTGACAACCCGGTTTCGGTTTTTGGGAGTTTAAATCCGGGAAAGTAAGCACTCCCAATGTACAACCTATGTATGGAGATGTAAGTAGGTACTGACAAAAATACCTAGCCTGAGGCATTCATTGTATTATTAATTGATCATGGATTTCGTCAATGGGATCGGTGTCGCGAGCTCAATGCAACTGTTGTTTATTAGCTTGTCTGATCAACAAGTCTATATGATGCTTATGAATATTATAATGCTTGTGTTCAACTCTCTTTCTACTGTTTATCAATTATCAAACCTATGAATTCACTCAACCTCGTGTTGACTTTTTAGCATGTTTCATCTCAGGTAATTGAAGTACGAAGGCTTGAAGGCACTGATGAGGAGGATTTGCGCTAAACTTTTGTCCACCATTTAAAAACCCATTCCTCATTAAAAACTTGTTTTAGTTTGGTTAAATCAAACTTATTTTATGTATGGTAACGATTTCTTGGGACTACGCTTTTGAACTCTGATAAATATGGAATGGAATGGTTGTTTGTTTGTTTTAAAACGTCTCATTGAGTCGTTCTTTATATTTTATGACTATTGTACTATTATTTAACACCCAAATTGTTGGTTCCGCTTGTTTGGGTTTAAAGCATGGGCCAATACTAGACATCATAGGGAAGCTTTAGCACGTGCCTTACATCCAAATTGCTAACTTAGATAGGAAGTTATGATTAAAATGGCAAAAATAAGAATTTCCATCAACTTACACTGTTTGACTTGGTTAGTAAAAACTATGTTCCATGGATTGGTATATGGATATGAGTGATTGGCTATAATGTTTTGAAAACTGACTTCAGGGATTTCCCAAGGGTGAATACCTTGAGGTTTTATAACCATTTATAAATGGTAGATACAGGCCCCTAAACATGAGCTAATTCCAGAATTGCGACTTTTACGTCTTGACTAAAAATGACAAATGTGTAGATAATCATACCTAAAATTGGAATTAGACGGCGAAATTTGGTAGATGTTTAATTACCTAAAAACAGGATCATATGTCCAATTTGGGAGTCAAAATACTTTAGTTAAGTCAAAGAAGCCATGTTGCGCATATCTTAGAACAATCCTATATTCGTACAAACTTTTCTTACGTTATTATTTTCACTTGTATATTATACTGAAGACACCTCGTCACTATTTTAGTAGGGGCGTAAGGGATTTTCTCTTGTTCAAGACTTATTATACTTCTGATCTCTTTGATATCTCGGTGAGTTTATAGCCTCGCCTTTCAATTTTTAAACTGTATTTATAAAACCCCGCGAGGGAGATTCTCTTCACAGCATTTAGATGGGAGGTCTTTGAAGTTACCTGAAACCTAGAACAAGCACAGACTGCAAACATAATATCCGGTCTAGAAGCATTCAAGTACATTAAAGAGCCAATCATAGATCTATAAAGGTGTACATCCACATCAGCAGCTTCCTCATCCTTGACCAACAGCTTCTGGGTCTCAACTGGTGTACTAGCAGTCTTCACACTGGCAAAATCAAACTTCTTTAGGATTTCTGCAACATACTGATCCTGACTTATAAAAATACCATCTTCTTTCTGTTTGACTTGTAATCTAAGAAAGAAGGTGAGCCCTCCCATAGAACTCATCTGAAATTTACTCATCATTAATGCTTCAAATTCATCACACCAAGATCTCTTTGTAGAACCAAAAATAATGTCATCCACATAAACTTGTACTAACATGATATCATTTTTGTCCTTCTTAATAAAAAGAGTCTTGTCAATAGTTCCTCTTCTGAATCTACTCTTCAACAAGAAAGTAGATAAAGTAGCATACCAGGCTCTGGGAGCTTGGTGTAAACCATAGAGGGCTTTCACAACTTTGTATACCTTTTTAGGATACTTAGGATCTACAAAAGCCGGAGGTTGAGATACATATACCTCCTCATCAATTTTCCCATATAGGAAGGCACTCTTCACATCCATCTGATAAACTATGAATCCCATATAAGAAGCAAAGTCCAAAAAGATCCTAATGGCTTCAATCCTAGCCACAGGAGCAAAAACCTCATCATAGTCTATCCCTTTCTCTTGCCTATGTCCTTGGGAAACCAACCTTGCCTTATTTCTAACCACAACACCTCTTTCATCATTCTTATTTCTGTAAACCTAATTTATCCCAATTACCTTCTTCTTATATGGCAAATCTACAAGAATCCAAACTTTCTGTATCTTGAATTGCAGCAGTTCTTCCTGCATAGCATCAACCCAACTTTTATCTTCAAGTGCTTCAGATATCTTCTTGGGTTCAATTTGAGACAAGAAACAAGCAAATAAACAATGCTGGAAGTCCTTATGATTATTTATTCTCTGCTTTTGAATATAACTTACAAAAGCATGGGCTCCAGTACTTTTGTTCACTTTGCTACTTGTTTGAACAGCTGATTTAGGATCTCCAAGAATTTGATTTGAAGGATGAATAGAGTTAATCCTTGATGTGGGAATAGGACTAACATTCACGATTGTTTCTAAATTTGTAAAGTCATCCACTGCACCCTCATCATTATAAGATGCATTGGTAAAAATACCATCATTAAAAATTGTCATAACTATCCTCAAGATTAGGTATTTCTGAATCATCTTGGTCAGTATTGGTTAGATGATTGAAGGATAGTCCACCAGAAGGACTAGCAGTACTGTAGGATCCCTAGATCATTCCATGTATGAAGCACAAGATCAATGACACCAAAGATTAAACATTAAGAACTTCTTTTTTTTAAAACAATGAATAACTTTTGATTGAAATGAAACAAAGAGTGGCTACCAAACTCTAAAAGATGAAAAATATAAAATGAAGTAGCTATGATGTCTAACCTAATTTTTGACTAAACTAGGAGTATTTATACTAATAAGGATTTGCCTTTGAGGGCTTTCTTTTTTGGGCTTTTTACATCTTGGCCCTTATACATAATAAACATTAAATAACATAGTCTTTCGAGCTAGACTTTTATCTTGAATCTTCGAGTGACCGAAGCTTCTTTGTTCGGATCCATTTATGTGAACCTAACAATCTCCCCCTAGATGAGGTCATGAGAAGTTCACTCGTTCTTATCTCTTTAGCTCGTTCATGAAATCAGTTAAATAATCAAGATCAAACAGCCAAGTTGGTCCTTTCCCTGCAACATTTGGTTTATTTTCTAAAAATGTTATATGCAGGTTTTATTCAACTCTCTTGGTTTCTAAATTGTATACCCTAAAAGCCTTGCTTTATAGAGAATACCCAACTAAAAACCCTTCATCTGCTTTCCCATCAAACTTGCCCAGGTGGTCAATGGTATTCAAGATGGTCATATGACACCCAAAAGGTCTTATGTAACTTATAATTGGTATTTTACCAGTTACAAGTTCATAAGGTGTCTTATTATGTGGCTTGGTCACTAATACCCTATTAAGAACATAACAACATACTAACTGGCTTCAGCCCAAAATGTGTTAGGTAAAAATGAATCTGCTAGCATAGTCCTAGCAGCCTCAATAAGGGTCCTGTTCTTTCTTTCAGCAACACCATTTTGTTATGGAGTTCTAGCATTACTGTATTCCCTCTTGATCCCTTTTGACCCACAAAATTCAATAAAATCTCTGTTTTTAAATTCTGTACCATTATCACATCTAATAGTTTTAACTTTTTGATTTAATTGGTTCTCATTTGTCCTTATAAACTCTTAAGGATCCACAAGTTTCATCTTTAGTTTCTTAAGAAGAACACACAACTAAACCTGCTAAAATCATCAATGGATACGAGGCATAAGTCGGAATAGAGCGTATCCTTGAAGTGGGAATAGGACTAACATTCATAGTAGATTCTAAATTAGTGAAGTCAGCCATCATCATAAGATGCATTGGTAAAAATCCCATCACTTGGATTGCCATAAATATCCTCAAGAGCAGGTATTTATGAATCATCTTGGTCAGTGTTGTTTAGAGCAGGTCCACCAGTACTAAAAACATTTGACGGACTGGCAGTACTAATTGGTGTGCTAACAGTATTAACTGTGTTAGTACTGGTAGCTCTAGCAGCTCCTACTTGAATAAGCAAATCCTCAGCTTCTTGAGCAAACTCCTTTTTAAGAGCTTTAGCTGTATAATTAGCCTCATTTTCTTATCTTTTAAGCCTTTCAAGCTCTTCTAAAAAGGCTTGATCCTCCTGATCTACTGGCTCCTCATTTGTCTTTAAACTAGTATCCTTATTAGACTTTTCACCCTCATCATTTGCTTCTGAGCTCTTGACTGTTAAAGTATAAGAAGAATATATTGGCAGTACAAAGTAGTCTTGAGCAGGGTCAGCTTGCATTTCAGAATTTCCTGCATCAATATTATCTTGTGTACCTGCACTAAGATTAGCTTCTTCTGGACCTGCAGTTTTGTTAGCTTGATTCTCTGATCTCACAGGCTGATAATTAATAATCAAGATCAAACAGCCAATTAGGTCCTTTCCTTGCAACATTTGATTTATTTTCTAAAAAGTTTAAATGCAAGTTTTCTTCAACTCTCTTGGTTTCTAAATTGTATACACTACAAGCCTTGCTATTTAAGGAATACCCAACTAAAAATCCTTCATCAGACTTCCCTTCAAACTTGCCCAGATGGTCAATGGTATTCAAGATGGTCACATGGCACCCAAAAGGTCTTATGTAGCTTATGATTGGTATTTTACTAGTTACAAGTTCATAAGGTGTCTTATTATGAGGCTTGGTCACTAATACCCTATTAAGAACATAACAAGCAGTACTAACTGCTTCAGCCCAAAAAGTGTTAGGTAAAAAAGAATCTGCTAGCATAGTCCTTGCAGCCTCAATAAGGGTCCTGTTCTTTCTTTCAGCAAATCCATTTTGTTGTGGAGTTCTGGCATTACTGTATTCCCTCTTGATCCCTTTTGACCCACAGAATTCAATAAAATCTCTGTTTTTAAATTCTGTACCATTATCACATCTAATAGTTTTAACTTTTTGATTTAATTGGTTCTCTATTTGTCTTATAAAGTCCTTAAGGATTGCACTAGTTTCATCCTTATTTCTTAAGAAGAACACCCAACTAAACCAGCTAAAATCTTTAGTGATAACCAAGCAATAAGTCTTATGGTTTAAGCTCCTTACAGATGTAGGTCCAAACAAATCCATATGAAGAAGCTGTAAGGAGTGACTAATAGAGCTCACTGATTTGGCCTTACAGGAGGCCTTGTGTTGCTTTCCTTTCTGACAAGCAACACAAGTATGGTCATTTTGAAAAATCTTTGAAGGTAAACCTCTTACAAGGTTTCCCTTCACAAGTTTGTTTAAGTTTTTAAAGTTAACATGACTCAACCTCCTATGCCACTTGTTAGATTCATAAATTGTGGCCTTTGCAATTAAACAAGCTAAACCTCCTGAAGGAACAATGTTCTCTAAATTGAAACTGTACATATTGTTTTGTCTAGGGATTCTAAGTAAGACTTGATTTGCATCAGGTAACTTAAATTCAGGAGATAAAACAAGACATTCAGAATCAGTGAAAAGAACTTTGTTCTTCTTGTCACAGATTTGTGACACAGAAAAGAGATTGAAATGTTGTAGTTCTTTCACAAAGCACACATCTTCAAAATCTAACTTTCCTGTTTTTATTTTACCTTTACCAGTTATGTAACCTTTACTTCCTCCAAAAGCAACAGGGCCACCATTAAAGTCTTGATATTCAGCAAGGTAGGCCTTGTTTCTAGTCAGTTTACCAAGATTTTTAGAAGAGTTGTGCCATTTTTCTACTTTAGCTTTTAAACATTCTTTTTCTTTTTGAGCTTCTGCTAATAGTTTCTTATAGTATGTTAGAACATCAATTTTATCATCTAAGTCTATTTTCATAAACCTTATCTTTTCTTCATACCAAAGTTGACCTTGTTGATGAGCAACTAATTGTGCTTCAACTTTCTTTAGACCTTGAGTATATGCCTTTATTTCTATGCTTGCATCACTAAGTTGTTCTCTCTGTGCATCATACAGTTTTTTAAGTTTAGCATAAGACTCTTTACACTCATTTGAACAGGAAGTTACCTCTGTGTCTGAGCCTGAGCTGTTGCAAGCCATCAAAGCATAATCTTCTTCTTCTTCTGAGTGACTGGTCCAATCTACACCTTCTCCATCAATAGTCACCAATGCTTTAGAGTCCTCCTGCTTACCAGATCTTCTCCCATCCTTATTGCCAGAGTTCCAAGCATCTCTCCTCCTATTATCTTGATTTCCCTTGGTTCTACACTCTCTTGCAAAATGCCTTGTCTTGTGAAAATTGTAACACTCGACTTTGGTTTTATCAAAACCAACTGGTTCCTTTGCATTAAATTGTAGCTTTCTACCAGTCTTTTTGTAGAACTTTTTCATTCTCATTGAAATCATGGCCACCTGCCATTTCAAGTCCATTTCTTCTAAGTCAAACTCATCAAGCTGTTCCAGATCTTCATGATCCAATTGAGGGCAACTGGATTGATTTGCAAGTAAGGAGTATGATGAAGTATGTTCATACTGTGAGTTTTGACTAGAAGGATTAGAAACACCATAAGCGGTACTAACATCATTAGTACTGCTGGTGTTCTCAGAGACAAATGCCACATTTTGCATGCTAGAGGATGATTCATTAGAGTCTTTTACATCATTCTCAAAGACTCTTAGATTATTATACAGATCATCAAAGTTGATATTGTCCACTCCTGGCTTGGTCCTCATGATTAAAGAAACTTAAGACCAGGCAGAAGATAGAGATCTAAGGAATTTACTGATTTGCATCCTCAGTGGATACACCTGCCCCATGAATCTCTAATTGACTCAGAAGACTTTGAAACCTGTCATAGCCTTTATGTAGCCCTTCTGAGTTTGATACAGAGAATCCTTCAAACTGTTGCTTTAAGATATACTTCTGCATCTTCTTTGATTCATCATTTCCACCAAATCTAGATTTGATGGCTTCCCACATCTCTTTTGCATCAGTCATCTTATGAAATTTAGCAAGATGATCTTCTGGTAAAGCCATAAGCAAAGTAGTCCTTGCTTTTCTTTCTCTTTCTCTGGCTAAGATTTCTTCTGCAGTCCTTGGAGGCAGAACCTTGATTTGACCTTGTGTATCTGTGGTGATAGATACAGGACCATTCCCATTTTGTATAACTTCCCAGATAGGATAGTCTGTATGGGCCAAATAATGTTCCATTTTCATGGCCCATATGTCATATTCTCCCTTTTTGAGAATAGGAAGTTTGATGGTTGAAACAGTGTGAGGAGTTTGTTGTGTTGGTGTTTGTGATGATGGTGGTTAGTGTGGTGGTCGGTTCGAAATTTCATCTTGTGATCCAGACATGATTAGTTTTGTAAGATAGAGATTTATAACTGGTTTTTGTTCTTCTTACTCAGAGTTTCTCACAGGCTCTGATACCACTTGTGTGTCCCAAACTGAACAGATCTTTGCAGCCTGCTAAAGGTGATAGCCAACTTGTATAAATACAGATTGACTATAGAGAAACACTGACTATGAATACTTATTGTATATGCGGAATCTACACAATAGTATTAAGAAGAACAATGAAAAACTAAACTTTGATTTCTATTAATCTGTTAAAGTGATTACAGATTACTAACTATGAGATATGATTGTATGAGATGTATATTGAACTGATGTGTCTAACTATACCGTGAGGGTTCCTTTTATAGACCAAGGATAAACCCTAACAGGCTTACAAAACGCGTAAAAGATAATACATATCTTTTCCTATAATATCTCATACATATCTCTTAAACGGTACTAACTATTGTCTACTAACGGTATTAACTATTGAGCAGTACTTAACACTTTGTACTGTCAGTACAAACTATAACTATCGGTACTAAGTATTATCACTAACGGTACTAAGTTAAGAATGTATAATTCCCAACAAAAGCCATACCTAATGACTTAGCATTCTTTTGAACATGTCAACTCATGGGCTTCCAGAATTAATCATTTCAAGACTTACTATGTAGAGGTCAACACAAAAGAATCAAAGCATAACACACCAACTTCATTCGAAAGCTTCAAAGATAGACGTCTCCAAACGACGCATTACTCGGGAATAGGTTAATAACCGTTTTCCAAAACAATGAAAGGTTATGGGATGACATATAAAAGTCACACTCCCATCAACTGGAGAATTTCAAAACAATAGGTTACGAAACAACATATGCGATTCAAAAGCAATGGGAAAATATTCGAACTTGGAGCGAACAATAAATCACCCAATGGGATCGACAAATACAACGAATCAACATCATCAAAAGATGAAAAGTAAAGTCGCGAAGAAAGTTTCGAAGATAATCATATAATAACGATGTTTTCATCATGTATCAAAAGAATTTTATCATATCGCATCAAAATGTTTAAAGAAATTAGACTCTTTGCAAGAAGTGAATATCAAGATATATATAATCGTACACCATAAAACGGATGCAGTATATATATATGTATATATATATATATGTATATATATATATATATGTATATATATATATATGTGTATATATATATATATATATATACACATATATATACATATATAATTATTACTTATATCAAGTGTCAACCACTTGTTACGCACATAATATGCAATCAAACTTATACCACATAAGGCTTCTGAGGATCGGGAACAATGCGCGCACGAATATCGGACAACTATGAAAGACTCGTGAAAATTTTCCAAATATAGTTATAGTCCAAGTTTTGTAAAATGACTTAGTTCACTACAACTCGTGCTCTGATACCACTCTGTAACACCCCCAAAATATAATACGCAGCGGAATACAACATTTGGGGTGCTACTTCATAATACATGCACACGAGTCCTAGTAAACGTTCAAACATACGTTTATAAAACAAACTTTATTTCATTTATAAGAATAATCAGAGTTACATAGGTCCCAATACCAACATAGAAATTTATTTCTAAAAGTCATAACACGACTTGGTTTCTAAAAACATTGTTTCAATATTTGACACTACTTCACCAACACACCATCCTTGATATCCGCATTTCGTCCTGTCCAGCCATCAACGGCAAATAACCTGAGATACATACTTAAAAACGTCAACAAATTGTTGAGTGAATTCATAGAGTTTACAGTTAACACATAGAACGTATATTTTGGTTCCACAAAACATCAATAACGTTGTTTTGTGAGTAAGCAAGTTATAACTTTATGATTTCCGACTAAAGAGCCCGTGTGCCGAAACTTAACACATTCATCCCATAGCGAAATTAATGACGGAAGTATGCCGACTTTCCTCTAATACTTAACTACAAAATGTCCCGTTTGACAAGTTGGTCACAACGGATATCAAACCCACCGGATAGGTGTGGTCAAAACCAATAGATCTATTTAATGCAATCCGATTAGCGACTTACCAACACATGGTAACAATACGTTCACACAGAAAAAGGCATATAATCAGTAGTGAAGGAATCATATTCAAGTATCAAAAACAGTTTGCGTTCAATTTCATAAAACAAGCAATATATCCCCCTCGCGGAGTTAAAGACATTGAAAACTTTAAAAGTGAGGCTATGAACTCACCTTGATCCGAGACGACGGTCGATTAATCAAATCCAATACGGAAAGTCGGAAATACGATCACGACCTATAATTATGTCGCTTAATTATAATATACTCAAAGTATAATCAACGATGCGTACATCGTAACGGCAAAATCATATATATACTTATATATGTACATACATGTGATGAGAAATCCACTTGCGCGACCTAAATCCTAAAATCCCACTTCATTGAGTTATAATTATTCCTCGCGTTTTATCTTACGTGGCTTAAATTAAAAACTTTATATTTTCGATAACTTTATATTTTTAGAAAGTTACTATTTCCGAAAAGTTACCATCTTAAGTAAGTTCAAAATGTCTAAGTATATTTTAATACTTATTATCTTATTCACACTCTTGCGTTTAGCAATTTCATAAATATCCTTCCCTTTTGAAAATTTATACTTCGTTAAAATAAAAGTTACTATTTTTAGTAACGTCATCGTTTATGAAAATTTGTTAAGTCTCAAAACGTTATACTTGTAATATTACTAACGTTTATTATTTTGAATAAGTACTCGACAAGTCTTATACCAACCCGTTGACTTTTAAAAGTCAACGTTTGACTTATTTGACTTTTACTATATATATACTTTTTATTTAAATCTGACCCGACCAAAACAACCCACTAAATCACATTTTCACGACTTGGACATAGAACAGATTTTATGCGAAACGACATTACGGACAACTTTTTTGTTTTAGCCGAGACCCGAAACTCGACAGAAAATGACCAAAATGCCTCTGCAAGAATCTGTTGTAACTTGTATTTTTAATACAAACGCAGCAGTTTGACCATCGGTTTTGACCCGCTATATCACATTTTCGTGACTTTGACCAAGAAGATATTTTATGTAAAACGTCATTCCGGACAACTTTCTTGCTTCGTCGGAAGGCCGAAACGGATTCGAAAGTGCTCAAATTGCCCGTTTAAATTCTGATCACCAAGTATGAATTACCAAAGTGCTGTTTGCAATTTATAAGTTTTTCAAAACTTGTCTTCGCCGTAACTTCTTCGTTACAAGGATTTATGGGACGTTTGAATTACCGAAACGTACATTAGGACGAACTCTATCATATTTCAACATCAAAAATAAGATTTTATGATTTTTCGAACCTCGTTTTCTAAGCCAAACTTTCTGCTCGAAATTAACTTTTACAAAACTTATCGAAACTTCATTTTCACCTCACAACGGCATCAAGATACGCCTAGCTAGCCTATCTCCGTCAACTAATCAACCCATTTACAATCTATTCTAACCAATGCAAGTGTCGGACCTCATCACATATAATATACGAAATAAATAATTGATCTGAAAATACGACAAACGATGTTAATGGAGAATACTAAAAAACATACTCAAGTGTTGGTTTCGGCTTCGGATGGGTCTCGGACCCACGGTCAATAACACGAACATGAAACCAATCGGATTATCTAAACCAACTCGATTACAACACTAATCTAACCATTTTAAATCATCCTACAAGTCGAAAGTTCTCGAATCAAACCCGGATTTTTAACTCCAAAAATACTAATTGCATGTGTTATTTTATTGCGTAGATATGTAGGAAATGAAGAGAGGATTCGGAAAATATAGGTTGATCGGATTGCATGTGACTTTTTTCGGCGACGCGGCGGTTTTCGGTTACCGGAAAACTTTTCCGGTGGTGGAGAGTGGCCGGACATAGAAGAGAGAAAAAGAGAGGGTTGTGTGTGTTTTGTGAATAAAAATATGGAAGTATATCCATATATATATATATATATATATATATATATATATATATATATATATATATATATATATATATATATATATACTTGTATATTTGGCTACTTGGCAAGAATGGTCCTCCCCTCTTTTCTATCTTTAGATTTTTGGCACGCCAACTTTTACTAAAATCTAACCCGACAACCGTGGCTCGGGATTACACTACCGCGATCATTTTTATTTTCCGTTACGTTTTTCTTCGTTTAAAATATTTAATAAAACGTGTACATTTTAAAACACGAATCCGGCTCAAGACAAGGAACAAAATGACGGGGCGTGATCCCATTTTTTTTTCGTAAGAACACATTAAATTTACGATCTTAAAATAATAACGTAGTCGCGTTCTTACATTTTTACGATGCTCGAAATGGTTAACGAACGCGCGGTCAAAACTAGTCGACTCGTGAAACGTCAAAAATAAAAATTATCAAAATTTCTCAAAATTATTCGTAATTAAATACGAAAATATTTATTTACGACAAATAAAATCCTTTTATAGACCAAGGATAAACCCCAACAGGCTTACAAAACGCATAAAAGATAATACATATCTTTTCCTACAATATCTCATACATATATCTTAAACGGTACTAACTATATGAGCAGTACTTAACACTTTGTACTGTCAGTTTTAACTATAACTATCGGTACTAAATATATATCTAACGATACTAAGTCAGGAATGAATAATTCCCAACAAAATCCACAATAGGAGGTTGTCAATTTCTTAGGAGTAGATTGATTTCATGGCAATGCAAGAAGCAAACTATAGTTGACAACTCTGCTACTGAAGCAGCGTATGTAGCTGCAGCTAATTGCCGTGGACAGGTGTTATGGATCCAAAATCAAATGCTAGATTATGGATACAACTTCATGAATACCAAGATTTTCATTGACAATGAAAGCACCATCTGCATAGTTAAGAATCCAGTGTTTCACTCAAAGACTAAGCACATTGAGATTAGACATCACTTCATCAGGGATTCATATGAGAAGAGATTAATTCAAGTGATCAAGATTCACACTGATCATAATGTTGCAGACTTACTCACAAAAGCACTTGATGTTAGTCGTTTTCAATTTTTGACTGCTAGCATTGGAATGCTTAATCTCTGAGGTGTTGTTTGATTAGATTGATGATTGGAATGGGTTGGACATACTACTTGGATAAAATTAGGGTTTATTCTGGTAACTCAAGAGTTAGTGCTGCTGGCATGACTTAATGCTGCTGGGCAAAAAGTTAGTGCTGCCAGGCAAAAAGTTAATGCTGCTGGGCCAAGTTAGTACTGCTAGGTTACCGTTGGGGATACAACTGCTGAGGGTGTCTTTCGTAAATTAGTTGGTTACTTCACCTATGGGTTTGCTTAATTCCCTATAAAACCATTTTCGTTCACAAAGTAATCACTCTTAAACACTCTTACGATCTCAATTTTACAAACCCTAACTCGAATTCATCACCGACATTCACAATTCTCATCAATGGCGGACTTAATCTTTGCTGATTCTCATAATATGGTGGCATACTTGGAAAAATCAGAAGATAATGCTGATTTTGCAGAGATAGTTGATTTTCTTAATGCTAGTCCTATCAGGTTCGCATTAACTGTAAGTCCAACTGTCTATGTGTCATATATTGAGCAGTTTTGGTCTACTACAAAGATTAAAACAGTCAATAATGAAACACAAATACGTGCCAAAGTTGATGGCAAGACTATAGTAATAACAGAATCATCTGTGAGGAGAGATCTTCACTTTAATGATGAGGATGGTACTACTTGTCTTACAAACACTGAGATTTGTGAAAACCTTCAATTGATGGGGTATGAAAAGCTTATAAACTTACTTTTTATAAATCTTTTTTCCCCTCAATGGAAGTATCTCATTCATACCATCTTACAATGTTTAAGTTCTAAATCAATTGATTGGAATGAATTTGGTACTAATATAGCATCAGTAGTTATATGTTTGGCTAAGAAATAAAAGTTTAACTTTTTCTAAATTGATTTTTGATGGTATGTTGAGAAACTTGGATCCTAATTCTAAAAAGTTTTTAATATATCCAAGGTTTTTACAACTGTTTTTGAACAATCAAATTGAAAATCTTACATCAATTTTTAATGATGAATATGATACACCTTCTCATACTAAAAAGGTTTTTACAAACATGAGAAGGCAAGGAAAAAGAATTTTTAGGGACTGTGACACCCTTGTTTGCTACTATGTTGATACAACCACAAGCAATGGAGGGTGAAGGTTCAGGACAACCCTTTAAACCCCAACACACACTAACTACTGCTTCACCATCTCATGTAGACCCAATCCCTATTGTTGCATCATCATCTCAACCCAAAAACATAGAAAAACCAAAAGAAAGGCCACTGAGATATCTCAGTCTAGTGGACCTACTACCCTTGTAGCATTTGAGACTATCGATGAGGAGAGGGGAGACAGTGTGGAAAGGGCTGCCACTATTGCTACTAGCTTAGATGCAGAGCAGGGCATTAGTAACATAAATAGGACCCAATCCACGGCAACACTTAAAGATCTTATTTCTCAGGGAACTGGTTCTGGTAGTGGTCCTAGGCGCCAAGACACCATGGGGGACAGACCTGCTCAAACTAGGTTTGAGAGGTTGTCTAAATAGTCCAATGAACCACCTCTCTCAAGAGTTAACACACTTGGAAGTGGGGAGGATAGTATGAAACTACAGGATTTGATGGACCTTTATACAAAACTGTCTGACAAAGTTCTTGACTTGAAGAATGTAAAGGATGCTCAAGCTTTGGAAATTAAAAAGTTGAAGAAAGGAGTTAAGAAGCTAGAAAGTAAGAAGAAGTCAAGAACTTCACAACTCAAAAGGAGATTATTCAAGGTCAGGATAGAGTCTTCTGCAGAAAAGAGTTTGGGTGATCAGGAGGATTCATCCAAACAGGGGAGGAATGAAATTGATCAAGATGAAGGGATTGCATGGTTTTAAGAGGATTCAAAGACTCAGGAGAGTGCACCACTTACTATTGCTGGTGTCTTTGTTAGTATTGTTGAGCCAAGTACTCCTCCTCCAACAACAACAACTCCTATTGAAGATGAAGACCTCACTATTGCTCAAACCCTTATGAAGATGAAGAGTGAGAAATCAAAGGCAAAAAAAGTAACTATGCAAGAGCCTAGTGAGTCTGGAACAAGAGTAAGAGTACCTCCTCTACAAATTGATCCAAAAGACAAGGGAAAGGCAAAGATGGTTAAACCTAAAAAACCAAATAAGAAGAAAGATCAAATTGAATATGATGCTGATGTAGCTCAGAGACTTCAAGCAGAGTTAGATGAAGAATCCAGGCTTGAAAGAGAAAGAGAAGAAGAAGCTAGTAAAGCTGCAAACATTACTAAATGGGATGATGTTCAAGCTATGATGGATGCAGACTATGAGTTAGCTACAAAATTACAGGAGCAAGAGAGAGAAGAATTGACCATTGAATAAAGGTCAAAGTTATTTGTAGAGCTCATGAATGAAAGAAAGAAATATTTTGTAAGACTTAGAGCAGAAGAGCAGAAAAGAAAACCGCCAACTAAAACTCAAAAGAGAAACCCAATGTCTACTTATTTAAAGAACATGGCTGGATACAAGCACACTCAATTGAAGAACAAAAGTTTTGAAGAGATCCAGATGTTTTTTGAGAAATAAATGAAAAGAGTAAACATATTTGTAGACATGGATGCAGAGTTGGTGAAAGGCAGTGAAACAATAGAGAGTGAAGTTGACAGAGCAGTTCCTGAGTTAGCAGCTGGAAGTTCAAAAAGGTACGCAGAAGAAGAACTTAATCAAGAAAATTCTAAGAGGCAAAAGACTGGTGAAAGCTCAGAACTAGCTGAAGAACCAAGAGTTAAAGAAGTTGATGAACTATCACAAGAAGAGCTACAGCACATGATGATAATAGTTTCAGAGCAAGGGATGAATGTTGAAGCATTACAAACTAAGTATCTAATAATTGGCTGGGAGATTTACACTGAAGGCACAAGGAAGTACTAGAAGATCATCAGAGTTGGAAATCATACTGAGGTACATCACTTCTTTGATGATATGCTGAAAGCCTTTGACATGGATGACTTAGTGATGCTGTGGAGTCTGGTTAAAGAGAAGTTCAATTCAACAGAACCAACAAATGACAAAAAAAGAGAGATATGGGTTGAGTTGAAGAGATTATTTGAACCAGATACAAATGCTGAGTTATGAAAGCTTCAAAAGCATATTCATGATTTAACTTGGAAGCTATATGATTCATGTGGAGTGCATCATGTGTCTACAGACAAAGGAATAGACATCTACATGCTGGTAGAGAAGGAGTATCCATTATCAAGGGGAACTCTTACATTGATGTTGGTAGCAAAGCTTTTGGTGGATCAAGATAATGAGATGTCTAGAGAACTTCTTAGGAAGATATTCATGCAGGCTGAAAGACCAAGAATATGAAGTGTTTGGAAGAATCATCTCAGAGAACATGGTTTAATTCAAGAAACTTGATGATTTAGAGGTAAATCACAAGTTTAGGGGAGGATTGTTGGGAATTAAAAGTCTTCATACTTAGTACTGCCAAGCCAAGAGTTAGTACTGCTCAAGTTACAACTGCCAGTACTAACCAGTTAGTATTGCTAGAGTAAGTTAGTACTGCCAGTACTAACTTAAGACTGCTGAAGGACTTAAGACTGCTGGATGAAGATTAAGACTGCTAAAGAGATAAATACGTGTCAAGTGAATAGTATTGACTTATTCAGTATATATCTTATAAAAAGTTAGAAAGATACGTATAAGATTAGAATTATAGAAGATTTGTAGTTATCTTGTAAAGGACTCCTTAGTGTATAAAAGGAGATCATAGGTTATGGTTTTAAACACAGATATACATTTTGATATATAGCTTCAAGGTTGTAAACCCTAGTACTACACAGAGTACTCGTATTATTGATAATATTAATATTGGAGCTTTTCAGTAATATGATTGTTCATACAGTTTACTGTTTCATTAATTTTCTCTAAGTATTAAAGAGTAGATTCCGCATACTCTTTAGTATTCACAAAGTTTCTACCATAGTTGTTTTGGATCTATCTAAAGTAACTTAACCTTTACAAGTTAATGAATCAATCTTAAGCTGGGATCAACATGGTTAGTTAATGATGGAGTTTTATGTAATTTTGATTCTATTTCAAAACGTAATGAAAAAAATTAGGGGACCCCTAAGGAATGGTTTTGGTGTAATGGGTCATTCCTTGTAATGAATCAATACATTCTACAAATGTAAACAAACAACATTTTTCATTCTATCGTAATAATCTTTTCATTCCTTCTTTGATTACAACATACCAAACAATACGCTAATCCATTCAATTATTGATAAGTGTCATACACATTTTCTTACTCATCATCTTTCACCAATCAACTTTATAGATCCACCAATCATATCTTTAGGTTTATATTTAGGTCCAACTTTTAAGCATAGAATTCATTTTCTTTCAAAGAATAGTATAATTTCCCGTCTGTGATGTTATATGGATACATATTTTACTGGTAACAACTAACTTTAAATATAGAGAGAATTGCAAAAATCGTCTTTGTGGTTTGGCCAAACTGCACGTTTGGTTCATGTGGTATCGAAATTGCAAAAATCGTCCGTGTGGGAAACCTTTGAGTTCATTTTGGTCCTTGGTCAAACTGAAATGACGAAATTACCCTTCTGTTCTCTTTTTAGATTTTTTTCTTTTAAATTACTTTATCTTCATCTTTAATCACCATAATCATATATCTAGGGATGGCAACCGGGCCGGGTGGGGGGGGGGGGGGCATCCCTATTCTCAAACCAGATTACCAAAGTTATTCCCAAACCCGCCCCGATTTCCATCAGGGATCTAATTGGGGCGCCCCGTTGGGGCGCGATGCTCCCCCAAATTCGCCCCGGTACTAATCGGGTTGTCCTCTTTGAGTGCAATTTTCGATCAAAACCTCGTCAATTCACATCTATTATTATTTTTAGATCGTTGGCAATAACTTGAATAATTATAAACATATTAATAATCAATTACAAACAAGCTTTATTAAGTTTTCAACGATTGTATAATACAAAATAATGATAAATTACACCGCCAAAAATTACAACTTAAAAATATGACATCAAACAAGTTTCTATAATATCAATTTTGCAATCTTACAAAGATAAAAAAACTAAGAATGTTAGAGAAATATTTATTTATTACATAAATACTAACAAAATACTATATAAGTGTAGATATAATTGTATATGTGTATATATATTATTCGGGCGGGGCGGGTCGGGGTTGGTAGTCCCCGCTCTCCGCCCCAAAGTCCCAAACCCGATTAAAATCCTCGTTTAATCCCTAAACCCGCCCAGTAACCCGATAAGCATGCCCCGCCCCGCCCCTGTTAGTTCGGGTTTCGGATTTCCCCGTCATGTTCGGGTTTTTTTTCCATCCTTACATATATCTCAATTACCACATAAACTCCCAAACCACCACATATCACCATAACCATTTTTTATTATTATTCATAACAAATCAAACACACCCTCACACCACCGCCACTAAAACAGAAACCACCACCGCCCTATATCGTTACCGAAAAACGTGCTCCACCGTCGCAAGCTGAAAAACACCACATCTCTTCTTAACCCATAATCCACAATTTTTATTTCCCCTCTTTATCTACATCAAATCAATATCAAACCTAACATCAACTACAACAATCTTGTGTGAGTTGTTCCAACTCCAACACATCTAACGTGAATTCTTTTGTTGTTTTTCCTTCCACGAAATTGTCACAACCACAACCCCTTTTATTCTCTTGTACCCACGAATCACAAAAATTATTTATTGTGGAGGCAAGGGATTTTACAAAGAGCAAGTATATTTATGTCTTTATGAAAAATTAAAAGTAACAAATGAATACATCTCATGTGTAATTGAGCCGAATCTATTAGACCTGGTAAGTAAATTTGAAATTGTGGATAAAAGTAGCCTTTTTGGTTAGTGAAGACAAGGAGTTTATGTGTTTCATATGGTGATGTGATAAAAGATGAAGATAAAGTAATTTAAAAGAAAAAAGTTAAAGAAAAAAAAGAACAGAAGGATAATTTAGTATGTGGCTGGTGGTTGTGGATGTAGGTTTGTGATGTTTGGTATGGGGCGGTTTGGTGGTTGAGGTGAGGTACGGTAGTTAGTGTTTGGTTATGGATTGTGATGTTTGGTATGTGGCTGGTGGTTAAGTTGACGGTGGTGGGGTATGGCTGGTGGTTAGGTGACGGTGGTGGGGTATGTGGTGGTTTGGTGGTGGGTGTGGTTTAGGGAGGTTCGACGGAGCACAGTGGTGGTCCGGTCGGTGGGATTGACGGATGTTAACGGAGCACAGTGATGGTCATGTTTTGAGTTGAGAGAGACAAAGATACCTGAGCGTTTAGTACTTTAGTTACCGGCGATGGTGGTCGGAGAGATGAGTGTTTTGTTTGTGTGAGGAAGAAAAATGAGTGACAAGATAGAGAGAGAGTAGTGAGGAAGAGAGATGGGTGACAAGATAAGAAGAGAGATATTTTGTTTTTTATATATAATAAAAAGGAGAAAATAAAAAAAAAAGGAACAAAAGGGTATAGAGTTATTTCAGTTCGACAGAGGACTAAAAGTGAAACTTAAGGTTTCTCACACGGACGATTTTTACAATTTCGATACCACGCGGACCGAACGTGCAATTTGACCAAACCACAAGGAAGATTTTTGCAATTCTCTCTTAAATATATATTTATTTGGTCTCTCTTTTGAATATCCCGTAAGAACAAAACACTAAAAACCAACAATGTATGTCAACGATCTTGTGTAGACAGTTCTCATAATTATAATTCAAACAAGTCATTCGTTTCTAAAATACTTTATTTGGATTTTACGGAAAGATTTATCATTCTTTAAAATATGTAATCCACGTACAGGAAGTTAAGAAAAAAATATGTATAAAAAGACAATTTTTTGGTTTTGCTATCCATAGGTTATTGGATATGATTTTCGTTTTTATTCTTGCCGAAGTACTTTTATATCGTTGTCCAATTTTTGTTCAAGAGAAGCAAAGGCTTCTATTTTCGTTCTTAAAAAATAAAATCAAATACTTCTATTTGTGTTGATATTGTTATCACTTCTATTGTTCCGGAAGTCATTAACCTTGTCGAAAACTTTAAGCACATGGACTCGTTATATTTGCTCATCGTGGCGGGTTGACACTACTATCGCAGCTGGCTCGTGGTCATTTCGTGGTCAAGTAACTTCTTGTCCTGATCACGTTGTGGTTTGTGATCGATTGTATAAAATCGATTAAAACATTTTCTGAAAATTATTAATTTATTTGTTTCACCAAAATAACATATATAAGATTATAAGAAGCAGTATTGTCTTGTCACCTCAATATGACGGAAGGTAACCAAGATGGAGTACAATCATACGACACACGAGAAGGTGAAGGGGAAGAAAAGAAGCAACATACCCCTCTTAAGAATGTGATCAGCTATTTCTATTAGTGGGCTATTATATGATGTTTGGCATAGTTTGTGTTGGGTAAAGCCCCTATAGCTTTTTTACATGTTGTTAGTCTTAAAATATTACTCTCAATTCTAAACGTGGACTTCATGATACTAACATAATGAACACTACACTGTTTTATTCTTTTATACATTATTTTACTAACCAACTGCTACTCACAAATGACTTAGTGGGGATGGTAGTTAGTTTTTAAATCCAGGATATATCTTCATAGCGGCTTTGGTAGGTATAAATTTATAATTTCTAGGTTACTAAATTGGTTACTGGCATTGTTGCTGTGGGTTTGTTACACCTATAATCCATTAACTTTGTTGAGAACAAAACACGTATCCCTTCCACCGTCCCCATTAATTTACCAGAGTCCTCTTTCATTGAAGCTTCATCCCACAAAAAATACACACACTAAACCCACCTCTTCACCTAATCCTCCCAATCCATAAATGAAAAGAAAATGGTAGGAGCAGTTCATCAACATATTATGCCGGACCATAGAAGAAGCAAATTCTTTTTAATTTTTAGTGAGGTTATTGATTTTGATTAGGTTTGATTCAATCAGTATATATTAGGTTTGATTTTGATTTAATTAGGGTTATTGATTTGATTCATTAATTTTGGTGTTTTTGATGTTTTGTATGAGAAATGTGAAGATTTCCAGGTCAGCTAATAAGAGGAAATAAGCTGATAAGCTGTTTACGTGTTTGACAAATTCTCATCATAGAGGTAAAGGATCATTCCTTAATCATCTCATTGTAAACTTTTTATTTAAGTGTGTTATCGCAGCAATCATAGTTTTTTGCTCTAGGCAAACTATTTTAGTTAATTCAAAAGCAGCTTATTTGAGGCTTATTGGCTTATATTTGTGGACACCTTAATGTGGCTTTTTAGAGAAGCTAACAGTGTAGACATTCATGTTGTATAAACTATACTTTAAATTATGGTTTTATGGAGATTTGGATTTGGGTGTGCTTAGTGTGTAAGGTTTTCAGTTAAAAAGAGGCTTAATTATGTTCTAAAGCCATGGTGCATTCTCTTGATTCATTAGCTCAAGTATGGGAATGGTGGGTTGTTCAATACCATGTTTCACCCAAAGTTGGTCATATCGCCTAAAGAAAGAGACGTATTATATCTATCTTTCTTAAATACTGAAAGATGAATATAATAAATTAATGAATTTGAGTCTTCTTTATGATTTTGATGTTGGTTTTGCATCTAGGTACACGGGAGGTCTTTTGGTATCATGCATAATGAAAAGATTGTATGCCACGTCAGTGTTAAGGGAGACTAAGGCAATTAAGCTTTTGGAATGTGGCTTGAAGGGTTATGGAATACGAGCATTTGAGACACAACTTCAGTGACACTGGCTGCTTTGGTTTTAGTATTCAGGAGCATATCGATCTTGGTATCAAGTAAGTTGTTGTTACGGTTCCTTTACAATGAGCTTAATGATAGTAGTATTAGTTTTGGTTGTATGCTGATTTAGTCTCTTATATTTACCCACTTTTGTTATTAATTAAAAGATGCATGAGAATATGATTGCTACTGAATTGTGTTTATTTTGAAGGACATTTGCAAAGAGAAAGTTGGCATGAATGTGGTTGAGGACCCAGTTATAGATGAAAAAAATGAGGACGCTGCTCTCATATCACCTGCAATGGCGGAGGAGGAAGTAAAATCAAACAAAAAGGCAGAAGGAAGAAGAAAAAGTGGAAAACGCGACAACTACTTTCAATGATACTCAGTTCAGCAAACTGGACGATCTTCTTTCTCAAACTTAAATTTATTCTGATCTTTTACTCGATAAGATGGATAAGTTATGGAATGGCTTTTGGTAAGCCATAACATCTTTTGATTATAAACATTTCCTGATAAATAAAAGTAGCATAAGAAACTGATTTTTTTTGAATTTGTAAGGAAGCTAACTGATGGTGGAGCAACAACACCGACTGGACTTATTTCAACATCGATAACACATGCTTTGCATCGATTGGAATGCAGAGGTAAACAGGAAGTTGTAAGTATTCTGAATCTTTTACCTTTACCGTTTGGCACATTCACAGTTTATGCGACGTTTGAGTTATCTTACTTAAGTGCTCTTGCTTTTTAGCTTTGATTAATAACTATATACAGCTAATAAGAATCTTATTGGCTTATTTTATTGTAAAAATAAAGGTTCATTAGTCTTAACTAGAAAGTTATAGGTTCAAGTTTTAAAGCAGACAAATAAATTAAAAAACTCACCACATAAAGAATGCCTTAGAGCTTAAAAAATAGAGTTGAGCGAATGATGGTTGTTAACAAGATTAGACTGATCACCATAAGAGTCCAACATAAGTAGATGTCACAATATAACGCCTTTCATTTAGAGCAAACATGTCACTATATGGATTGAAATGTGACCCTGATTTCCCTAGGCTTCTATACCACTGTTGTTACAAAAACGTGAAAGTGCTGAAAAATATTCTAATAAGCCATATATATATAGAAGCTAAAATGACTAGCTATGTAGTTATTTTACGCTATGTTGTAATTTAATGGTACAGACGACGACTGGCATTTTTTCAAAAAAAAACTTGCATCCGAAACAGATAAAATCATATTAATCAGAGGAAAGGAAATTCAGAAGCTGACAACATACGCAACAGATTACGGATAAGGTTTATGAGTAAAGTGTTATTCAATTACTACCATTGTGGACACCACACTTTACGGGTACGGATTACATGTCTTTTTTATACAATAACTAAAAAATTTATAATATGAATGATTTGTTTGATTAGTTTTAGATGTTCGCTGAACTCGGCTTTTTGGAATGTTTTAAAGCACGTAGATTTATTTTGAAAAATCCAGTAATAATTAAAATGTAAAATCTGTTTGTAAAGCTGCTGCTACTACATCTTCATATTTAAAAATGTGAATATCTATTGTTTATGCAGGAGGAAGTTGTATTAAAAGTGCAAGAGTTGGATAATGTTGTGTTAGATGCCAACTTCACCAAGGAAATTCATCTTTAAATTTTCACTCTCATTCCCCCAACAGATATAGTTGAGGTATTTACTTATAACAAAAGAATAACTTGATTCTATATATGAGTTAAGATTCTTTTCAAGCAAAGCTGACATTTTTCTATATTTTTTAAGATGAAAGGATTCGAGGAACTGCTTGAAGGGCTCATCCCATATTCCCAGAGGCATATAACAACCCGTATTTTTCATCAATGTAATTATCCATCTATTAAATTAGATGCACTGTAATATCCATCTATTATATATATACCACCTTTTTACAGGGAATTTTTTTGCTTTATCTCATTATGCAACGTAACTTGCATCTCTAAAGTAAACGAACTCACGCAACCTCCACCAATGTCATCTATATCTATGTTTATATCATGTAAACATCCTAATATGTCAAGTCTATATCTTAATATCATTTTACCAAGTACATTATCCATTTAACGTACTTTTCAAAACGTTATATCAAAACAAGCATTAAACGTTAACGTTTATATCAAAACCCTAATTATATGTAATGTATACATATAAAATGAATGTGCAAGCCTTCAAGCATGTGTACAAGTGTACAATGCACAACATTTGAATATCTTTTCCCTCCTAAATCAAGTTACAACTTTCTAAAGCCCAATGTACAAATCAATAATGCAAGAAATCCAAACTAGGTCATTTTACCTCTTAAATCACTTTAGTTTCTTACTACCACTTTAACACAAGGTACAAGCACTTAATGCATGACTTCTAAACCCTAAACCTAAACCCTAAGTCATCTTAAAACCCTAATCTAAAACCCTAAACCCTAAACAAAACCCTAAAACCCTAATTTCACTTTAAACCTAAAACTAAATCCTAAACCTTAAAACTAAGCTCTAAACCTTAATCCTAAACCCTAATACTAACACTAACCTTAATCCTAAACCATAATCTATCCTTAATCCAAACCCTAATCCACGAATTAAAACCCTAAAATCCTAAGCCGAAACCCTAAACAACCCGACACCCCTTTTATTTCATTTTTGACCCATTTTAAACCAACCTAGCATCCTAGTACCTTTATGACCTTACCACCATGTCACCAAGCAGCCACCCAAGCACCTCCATCACCACCTTGGCAAGTTTGCATTGTCACCTCCTTGTCACATTCTTGTAGCCGAACCCCCTAAACATCCAACACCTTGCATAGCTACATTTCTAGCTCACAATACTCACCCTATAACCTTCCTTAGTCACTACTCTAGCACTTTGATCCCTACTCCAAGCATAAAACTTGGGCACCAAGGGTTTTGAGCACTATATAAGCCGAATCCAAGCAACCCTTTCAAATCACACCTCAAATCTTCATCACAAACACAAATGGAGTTCTAGCTCAGCCAAAGAAGAAGTAGAAGGCCCCTAAGATCAGAATACAAGCCAAGAATCAAGAGAAGGAAGGTCTTGAATCCATATCTAGGCGTACGAACCCGAAAAACCCATTTCGACCCATTTCTAGCTCAAGTAAGCTTAAATCTTGTTCAATAAGCTCATAATCTATTTTAGAATGTTCTTAATACTCTTAAGATCATATATAAACTCTTGTTTGAAGCCTTGAATCCTCAAACCCATGTGTTTTTTACTAAGACCCTAAAAACGACCCGTTTTGATTTTCTTGATAACGAATCCTTTTTCTAAACTTTTGTTACGTTATAACATCTTATTTTAGCTTATTCTAATAAGTTATAACCTGCAAATATCATTTGGAACCCTAAAATAAGCTTGCATGGCTTTTTGAACTTGATTTGCAAATGTTTTCATGCATAGGGGTATATATCATAACTTTCTGAAATTTATATATAGAGGGGATGAAAATGTCATTAATCTAAAGTTATAACTATAAGGACCTGTTTTGCCAAGTTCTAAAGTTAAAGGTTTAATATTTATAAACTTATTATATAAATGACTAAACTTGTAAAAATTTATAAACCAAGGGTATATATTGCCATTTTTGTATTCTTAAAAATATAAAATATAATATCTTTATATAAATTATAAAAATATATATTAATATTATAGTGAGCTCGATTTTATTAAAACCGACACATTTATTCATTATTGATCATCGATCGACGATTATAAAACAATTTACATTAATCTCATGCCATTATCCGTGTGGAAAAAGATTTCTCTTCCGGAACTCACTCCTACTTGTATGACTCTTGAACTTGCGGACCGTTCGATTACCTAACCGATCGGTGATACGATATAAAATATACTATATAATATTTCAACAAGAGCAATTAAGAAAATTCACTCTCAAAAATATATATAATATAATATATAATACGTATATTTAACCGGATAAATATGATCACCCGGGTCGTTTCCCCAACGACTAGTGAAATTGAAACCTCGTTTAAGCTTGGATTATGATTTGAATAAGAAAATAGATGATTTTGATATCTATGACTACTAAATAAAAAACAACAATTAAAATTGAAAATTAAAGGCAATTTAAACAATTAAACAAATACGGAAAACAAATAAAATGTGACAAAATAGACTAAAATTAAACCCTAAAATTGCAATCTAAGTTTCTAAACCTAAATTAGGATAAAATAAAATTTTAACAAATAAAAATATTTTTTTTATTATTCTTGAATTTATTATGAGTTAAAAAGAATTTAAATCTAATTAAATCCTAAATATTATAAAAAATAGCAGAATAATTGAAATTATATTTTTCCTAAGTAAAATAAGTAAAAAGAAAATTTTAGAAAAAAAGAATTATATTTTTAGCTTTTTAGATTTAAAGATATGACTTTTCTAAGATTTAAACTAATTAAAAACTTTAAAAATTAATAAAACTATTAAAAATATAATCCTACAAATTTTATAAAAATTATACTAGATAAATAAAAAGTGCAGAAATTTTATAAAAATAAAAGCCCTAATTTTTATCTTTTAATTAAAGCTTAATTAAACTAATTAAAACTAAACCCTAATTATTAATTAAAACTAATTAATTAATTAACTAGGGACCTACTATGCAAATCTAAAAAGGACTAACAGGAAAGTTAGCTAACTAACGGAAGGACCAACTATGAAACTTGAAAATTACAAAACCAACCCCTGAGACCAAGCCCGTTTACACCCTTAGCCCATTAAGCCCCAAACAGAAGTTTGAGTTTCAAAAAGTGTTATTTTTTTTTAGGGAAAACTCAAAAGAGCAAAGTTGTAAAGTAAGCTGGAGATCAACTTTAAACAAAAGCTTTATGGCTGAAAAACCCACTGATAAGCTCAATAAGAGCTTATCAATAAGCTGACCACAGAAGGGAGGCTTTTTCTTTTGGTTTTACTATTTAAGCTGTAAAAAGCTCAAAATAAGTTCACATTAAGTACCAAAAGAAGTTTTGTAAAGCTTATAAGTTGCTTAAACTAAATGAGAAAAGAAAATAGAGCTGGAAATACTTTTAAGCTACTGAAAATGATCATGAAACAAGTGAACTCAGAGAATAAGCCAATTAGCACAAAATTCCATTAAGCTAAAAAACTCAAAAAGCAAATCTAGATTATGAGCTTCTGAAAACTAATTAAGCTACTTATAAACTATCTATTTAAGCAATTAAAACAAGCACCTTAAGCTAGGATTCAAATTTAGAGAAACTACTTAATTAATCCTACTGTTTTTGTATTTTTTTTGGCTGATAAGCTGTTTTTAAAAGCTAAATTAACCTAACAAATTTAAGCTGAAATGGAAAATAAGCAGAGATTACTCTAATACTATAAGAAAACTAAAACCTATCCTAAATTTAAACCCTAACTCCTATACTAACTATCTGAAAATGGGGAAGAAAAGTCAGCAGTACCTTCACTTGAAGGTACTGCTGATGCAATTTGCACAAACAAAAATCCAAATGCACTATCACTAGAATTCCTACTACACCTAACCTTAACCACACTCAATTGAGTGTATTAAAGCAGAATTTAAGCACACAAATAACCTAAATCCCCTAGAACAAAATTAGCAACCCTATAAAAAACTCTAAGATACCCTGGTGCTGAAATGAAGAGATTAGGCCACAATTTCATTTAAACTTCATTTTAACCATTGAAATCTTTTTAAATCTTATTGTTTTATAAAAACTCAGCTGACTCAAGCACTTTTACCAAATAACTTTGACTTATAGTGGTCAAATTGGCTTATGCCAAACACCCCTTTCAGAAATGACAGATTTGAGAAAAGCTAACAAAATGAAAATTAGCTTAATGAGATCTTAACCCCAGATAATGAACAGCTAATATTAACCTTAATAAGCATGAGTTAACAGCTAAATAAGCAATAATCTAAGACTTAAGCTATTTTACTATTTTTTTGGTTTTTTTAAGATTTATATGACAGAAAATGTAATATCAAGACTATATCTAAAAAGTTAAAAACAGATGATGAGACATATAAAATAAGCACAATGGAACACTAATGAACATAAATAAGCAGATACCATAAGCACATAAGCAAAATATAAGCTACTCAAACTATTATTTAAGCTAAAAGAAATAAAGACAAAATGAAATAGAAAGAGACTTACAAAATCCTCTAGCTAAACAAGAGGTATCATTTAAGGCAGCTACAAGCTCCCTAGCTTAATAATAAGCTAGGGTATAAGTCCATGGGGATCCTTCCCTTTTAGATCCCCCTTCCATAAGCTCACAATCCCAAAATGTAAAGGTGATAGTTATTTTAGCTGATTTTTTATATAATTAGTAAGATTAGGTTCAGTTAAGCTCCATCAAGAGCTTATAGACTCTTGAGAGCTGAAATAGGCTTATTATGACTTATTGAGACCATATTGAGCTTATGAGTAAAGGAGTAAGAACAATTAAAACAAACACTAGATTTTATTACTTAAAAACTTCCATTACATCAGAATAAAAGGTCATTACATGATTTAAGGGAAAAAATTACAATAAGCTAAATATTACTAAAGACTAGAAAAAGGTAAAATAAAGATAAAGTAAAAAAAAGTGTCCCGTGTATGTGAGGGTGAGGGCTTATTTATAGCCTCCAAAGAACATTCTAGGCCTCCTGAATTCAACTCCAATCCTTCAATCCGTACCCTTGATTCTTCTTTCATCTTTAATCTCTATTTTGAGCCGTTAGATCATTTGTGGACACTTGAGGATTGCCAAGCTGTCATTCTTTGATTGTGACAGCTTGTGCTTCTTTTGTGAGTAGATTAGCACAAAAACCCATCACTATGTGTGCTTTCACCATTGCTGACGTGTGACTTGAGTGTGAGTGAGCTAAAGTAATCCATTGATATGACTGAAATGACCCTCTTATCTTGCTAACGAGCTCTTGAATTGACTAATGGACCCTTTAATTCCCATTTACCCTCTCATTTACCTAGGCTGGTGATTTTTGTAGTGACGAATGAACAGTAAATGGCGCTCAATCTTTTGACTGTTATTTCAGTTAGAGTTTGAGGTTATTGCATTTCTAGCCCTTGTCTTTCTTATCTCCCTTTTTAGTCTAAAACGAGTTTTAGAAATTACAAGACTAGTCCTTGTGGTTTTTTATGGAAATGAAATGGACTTGTTAAATGGGCTTTTGATTGGGCTTTTGGGCTATTTGGTATCCGGGTATGATAATTTAGGGTTTTTCAGGCCCATTAAGGTTTTTAAGGCCCAATAAGAGGTGAGGGGTCATTTTGGACTTTTGTGAGATTTTGAGGGTTGAAATGAAATATTGTGGGTTTTGTCATTTTAGTGGTTGACTGCTGTTGACCATTGTTTGACTGATTTTGACTGAAGGCTTGACATTTCTGGCTTCGGCTTTGAATCTTTGGCTTCTTTTTGTACTCTTCTGATTCTCGTGTCCGTACATGCTTGTTTTTGATGGTTTTCTTATGATTTCTGATATATCCGTTCCTGCACACACAAAACACAAATACAAGCACATTTTTGCTATTTTTGGTCTGTTTTGGGTTTAATTGGGTTATTTTAGGTACAAACGGATATGTGTATTCTACACTTATCAAAATTCCCCAAACTAAACGATTGTGTGTCCTCACGCAATATCACATGCCTTATAACCAAATACCTCGAAACTTCCCCAAACTAAACCTTTGAAAAGTAGCAAAGATTTTTGTTGAGAGAGATAAGAGATCACAAGTTATAAAACACCCGACTTCCCATTTTCTAAGATTTTTCTCTTTTTATGATTTTTCTCTTGATAATTAATTACCTAACTACAACTTATTTGTGTTGACATAATGTATTGTTTTCATTACCACATTGGTAACTTTAAGGATCATAGAACAAAAAGCACAATTAAGTGTCTAAAAGATAACTTCATCATTCCTGATTTTTCACTTTTCCCATGCTAAGCTTAAAAATAAGATCACTGCTAATTACGAACTAAGATGCTAAGACTACTTATAATTACAACTTGTGAATTCCTCTTCCCGACATAAATCATAAATTTAGGTGTGTGTGTTCAAATTAATTTAAACCATTAAATCCACATATTTAGATAGATGAAATCCGACCAAGCTTTACACATGGGCCTTTTGGGCAAATATGTTAATCACTTAGCAAGATCACATCTCAAAGCAAACAAAAACCTCCTTAGCTAAGACATCGTTGGTTCACTTGTCCCATGAATGACTTTCTTCTCTAGCGTCAAATCTATTATTGGGGGGAGAAAATGGATAGTTTTTATAAGAGATTAAGTGTCGAAGTAAAAGCCTTTGAGCATATTTAATGACGGTAATGTGGATTATTTATCTTCGGCTTTTGAGCTTTTGCTCATTTCTTTTCGTCAGTTTTCGCGAAGTATTATGGTCGATTGTATCGTTTAATGGATTTAGGTGTTTGAGCTCTATTGTAGTGATGTCGCACTTTGCCTAAGTGTTTTTGAGTCGTTTTCGCATAATTACCACACAACCATAATATGAAGTGAAATTTTTGGTAACAAGATAAAGTCTTAGTAATAAGACTATGGTTTTGTGATGAGTTAACGGTATAAGATAACGAGTTTGGAATGATATGAATTTAAAATGAGATTTTGGGATGAAAATGAGGATTTTATGTGCGTAAAGACGAACACTTGTACAATAAGATAATTTTGTACGAGTATTGATAAAGTGAGTATTTATTAAGTCATTGTCGGGTACATTGTGCGCTTGAGTAGAGATTGATTGTGTTCTGCCCTTTATCATTGTGCGGTTGCTTTTGATTGCTGATTGAGGTGAGTTCTTGTAGCCCCACTTTTTACTGTTTTTTCGTTAGGAGAAAATGATACTCAAATGTGTTTTGAAATGTTTTGAATTAAACTGTACGAAATGTGGTTTTGTTTTTGGGACAAGATATATGCTTATGACTGTTATGTGAATATTATGCATGATTATTGGATCAGATGGGTATGCCTACCCAGTGTTGTGAGATTATTAGATCGGATGGGTACGCCTACCTAGTATTTGTGTGATTATGGGAGCGGATAGGTACGCCTACCCAAGTTTATGTGAGGTCCTGCCCTAATATTAATGCTCCAGCTGGTAGGCCCTTTAGGTGCGTAAGTGACATATTGTAATTGACTAACGAGGATGCTATGTCTTGGATTGTTAGCATATATTCACTGTCATATAGCACTATTATCCACTGTTGAAATATTGGCACATCTTTTGGGTTTAAGATCAAACCTACGAGCTCACCAACATTATTGTTGATGTTTTCGAGTATCATTTTCAGGTGTGTCAAATCAAAGGTATGTGATTGATTTTGGAAGAGAAAAGATGTAATCCAATGGGACTAGGTCGAGATGGTCTTTGTTTTGAATTATCTCAAGTTTTTAACTAGTAAAGTTTCTGTAAACTTCAGTTTTATGAATGTGAATTATAAAATGTATGATCTTGTATCTTGTGCGATGAATGGTATCGTCGCATCCCGTGTTTCCGCCACTGACGGGGTGTGATAGATTGGTATCAGAGCTAAGGTTATAGAGAATGCCATTTTTTTATAAAATAAAAAGCGCAACTATAACTAGAAAGTAAAGTCTATTTTTAATAAAACCTCGAACATGGCAAAAAATTAAATCACCCGAGCAGTTAATGGTATTATTCCTAAATTACGCATAGCCTGGTCAACTATGCTTAATTCAGGAAGGACTATGAAATGATGAGGTTAGTTTTCTAAAGTTATGTTAAGAGGAGGGAAGGGATGTATGAGTAATGTGACCACCTGAAAATGATAGGATGTGAAGTGATGAGAACACTACGAGTGTTGAGATTGAGGTTGTGTTGATTTTAGGATTGCCATGTTGCCTTAGTAGTAGTAGTGTGTGATGCCTTGATAAGTGTAAGTGATGATCGTCGCGGGTAGCGATGATTGATGGATTGATGTTGGCCATGCTTGCCTTAGAGTAGTGCGTGTTGCCTTAAGAATTTTTGTGGATAGTCACAGGTAGCGACGTGATTTGGGAATATGCTTTAGTGGATTATGTGTTTTATATGTTGACCGGTTGTGTCTGTTCGGTATCGAACCTGGTCGGTGATTATTATTCGTATTCTTTCCGATATATTTAATATATATAAGGATATATATATGTATATATACGGTTATGGACGTCTAATTTCAAACGCTATGATGATTTGTATATGTAAGCAATAATGATGCTGATAATTTGGATAAAAAAATATTTTATACTTAACCCTTTTATCGTGTTATCACAGGATGTCTACCCCAATGTTTGTTGACCTAGAGAGTTCCACCCAGGCTGACGGAGCTCAGAGCTCCTGAGTGCCCGTACCACTTCCTGAGGATCCTTATAAGTCTATTCAGGCTTATTTAGATGGGACAGACACTGAGTCCGAGCATTTCGAGGACCTCATTATTACTGAGACACTTAAGTCACCCCTCACCATATCATCACCTATATCGCTATCTGAGAGTACCCCACCCGTTTTGATTCATATTTTCCCCATGACCGCACGTATGGCTGTGCGCATTCCACATGCGATGTCATCGGGCCTCTCTGCCAGTATGGTAGAGGTGGCAGCTATGTCTGAGTCTGCGCTCTGTAAGAGGTTTTGGTCCTCTTACGAGAGTTCGCCATCTATGTCACCACCAGACCTTCCTTCGCGGAAGCGTTGTCGAGGTACGTCTAAGTTAGTAGAGGATAGTAAGGAGGATGATGAGGAGATAGAGGAGAGTATGGATTCTGATAGTGTGAGTGAGGACGCAGAGGACGAGGGTCCTACGGCAGAGGATGATGATCCTGCTGCGGAGGACGAGGGTCTTACTGCGGGGATCGAGGGCCCTGGTATGCATGATGAGGGCTATGGTTTAGATGATGAGAGACATGGTAGGGATGATGAGAGTCGTGGTATAGGCGACGAGGGTCATAGTGTAGAGAGTGATGGATTTGGTTTAGAGGAGGAGGAGGAGCATGTACCTGAGGGTCAGCAGCAGGCAGCTCTGGTTGTGAGGACAGCTGTGAGTGCGCCTTTAGGACTTGGATATAGAGCGCTGAGGCGCCGTGAGTTAGCATTAGAGGATGGTGATGTCTATAGTACGTTTGAGGTCGGATAGGGGTCTAGATCGGCACCAGAGTCCGAGAGACCTGAGAGGGTGTCAGCATTTAAACAACCCACACTTACCACATGGACAGACCAGGAGGACGGTATGATTTATATTGATATTCCTGATTACCCACCACCATTACTACTTGTACAGACACCACCAGCACCACTTGTACAGACACCACCTTCACCCGAGTAGACATCTAGTTTACTTCCCATTTCTCCATCACATTCTGACGTCCCATCACCCATTTCATCGCCTATGGTACCTTTGACTGTACCATCTCCTATAGCTACACCCGCTACAGCTGAGACTAAGGGATTTCTGACTGAGCTAGGAGCTCAAGTCGAGATGCAGGGGGGATTGATTCGTGACTATGCAGTACGATTGGAGGAGTTATTGCCTGCTCTGTTTGAGAGGTACGATAGCGACATAGGAGAGTTATTTACTAGGTCGAGGGCGGTTAGGGATGAGATTTTCTCCCAGAGGTACCGGTTTAAGAGTTTGGAGTATGAGAAGGAGCGGGTTACAGTAACATTCGGAGCGATATGGAGGCCAGTATTAGCCCTTGAGGCATGGGCAGGTCAGACGGATGCCCAGAGAGCAGCTCTATAGCATGCGATCAGTGATGTGCAGGGAGAGAACCTGGATTTACGGTTACAGCTTACTGAGGAGAGACGTACGCGATTAGAGTTGACTGAGGTCGTTAACGGTATGAGGAGAGGGCAGGAGCCCAGAGGAGATGCGTAGGGTATGTGAGGTTTGGGCTTAGTGACGATTATGATTAGGAGAGTTTCTTTTTGTAATGGTGGTTATGGCGGATCATTATAGTTATTAGGTGATTTGTATTTAAACTGTTTCGTATTAGTGAAGGAAATGTTGTTTGGTCTTCATGGATAGCAGTATTGTGTGTTGTTCCGTGTTAGTTGAGAGCGCAGTTTTGCCCGTAAGATGTAGTAGTATGTTCTGTGAGCTCGAAACGTATTCGGGTTAACCAATTATACCGTATGGTTCGGAGATATGATAGGAAGAAATAGACCGTGGACGATCACAGAGAGTAATGGAAAGAGTTGTGGTGATCGGTTTGGAAACCTGATCATACGTTTGACTGTCTAAGTTTTGAGAGATAAATTGGCCTACTTAAGTGAAGTGAGATTTAAGACACCTGTTGAGTAGATTGAATTGGAGAAGTTTAAGGCGTGTGATGATGTGGTGTAGATTTTAGAACGGCCTTCCTAGATGGGTAGATCCGGGATTATGGACCCAGTAAGGTTTGCTTGAGGATTTTTGAGTGTGTAAGTAATGGAGAAGTAGAGTATGAGTCGTATTGTGTAGGACCTATACCTCATGGGGTTAGTCCCGTTGGTTGAATAATTAGAAAGATTTGGCAACGCCAACTCTGATAGATTTGTCGTCACGTCGAGGACGGGATCATATCCTGATATCCGACTAAGGCAGTGAGATCTAAATTTGAGAAATTGTGAATTTAAGAGATAATTTGAGAGACTATCGTAGTGTTACGAACGTATATGGAACGACCATGAGAAAGTGTAAGATTGGACTGTGGAAAGGCTTAGTCTTTAGGGGGGTCGTAAGAAACCTCGCTTGAAAAGACTAAACATTAGTGATTGACGTGATTCTTGAGGAATGGAATTTCCTGTTAGTGTTGTGAGCTGATAATTTGAGTTGAATTTTGGGGCGAAATTACCTTAAGGGGGTGAGACTGTGATAACCAGTAATATTCTCAGGGCTAAGTACAATAAAATATTATAGTTTTGTATGTTGAAGTCTTTCGATCTTGCCAGTTTTCCTTATGAAATCTGAAAAGTTGATTTCTGTTGTCTATTTTGTGTAAAAGCGGTTTTGGTTTAACCGGGAGTTTTGATGAAGTTTTGAGTTCGTGAATGAATCATTTATGATTCGTTTTTCTGTTTTAGAGTGGTTTTGAGGTTTTCAGTGCTTTCCAAGAAGTTTTCCCGCGTTTAGCGAAAAATCGTCACTTAACGCATACCGGCACGACATTTTATTTAAGTGTGAAGATTAATAAAGTTAAGAATGTGTTAATGGGTTTATTTATTAAATAAATTCATAATAACGAAATAGTGTTGAGTTAAATCGTAGATCGTGAGTGGGAGATTTGAAAGTTATTAGAAAAACGGTGGTTTTCTTGAATTTCGGTAAAAGGTTGTAACAGTCATAAAAAGGTGAAATTTTAGGAAAATATATGTTTTCAAGCTATATTTTATGATTTGAAGTGTTTTTAAATGGATGAGCAATGTTCGGTTGAGTTTTGTCAAAAATTCATGTTTTCGGTCCGGAGTCGACCGATAACGGCTCAAAATGGATTTTTGTAGCTATTTAAGGTGATAAGTGTCGTATGAATAACCCAGGTTTATGGAAAAATGATTTTAAACACAATGTAAATGATAAATAAGTTTAGTTGACGTTTTAAATAGATGAAGATTGAGTTTTAAGTGACCCCGACACAAAAAGGAAGACCTGAGACCCTCCCTAGGATCCAATCGGTCAAGGAAGGTCAAAGGGAGACAACATGGCTATTTTTAAGCCAACGTGTCTAGCATGGTACTCATATAATACCATTATCTCAACACTTTCATTCATTATCTGATTTCAAAATAACAAAAAAAAATTATCTCTTTCTTCTTCTCTCTATACATCGGACGACCACAAGGAAGAAGAAGAACAAAGTTTTTGAAGATTTTGCCAAGAACACGGGTTAAGAATATATTATTGGGTTGATAGCTAGTAGTTTCGGGTTGTGGAAACAAGGTTTTTAGTCTTATCCGCGCGTCTTGACCGAACCAAACTCATCAAACAAGTAAGTTTTTAAAAAAATTTGAATTTAAGTTGTACTTTTGTGATTATGGTGATGTCTAGATGCTAGTTGTACTAGTTGATCGTCAAAAAGGTCGAAATTTGAAAACGAATAAATATAAAAGGGGTGTTGTCCGTCGGCTTATAAAAGAAAGGAAGAAAAGGGGTTTTTTAGTTTAAATAAAATGGTTGTTGTGGTAATTTTTCATTTTTCAAAAAATGCTTATGAGGGCTTATTTTGAGGTTTTGCTTATTTCTTTTCGTCAGTTTTCGCAGAGTATTTTATTCGATTGTACCGTTTAACGGATTGAGGTGTTTGAGCTGTATTGTAGTGATGTCGCACTTTGCTCAAGTGTTTTTGAGTCATTTTCGCGTAATTACCACACAACCATAATATGAAGTGAAAGTTTTGGTAACGAGATAAACAAGGGTGCGTTTGGTTTGGTTTCGGCCCAACGAGGGTGCATTTGGGTTGGTTTCGGCCCAACAGGTGTGCGTTTGTTTTATTCGGTCTGACACCAAGGTGGGCTCGGCCCACACGAACATGGTAATTGGACTTGGTCCATGGTTTAGCTTATTGCTTATTTTGTTTTGGGTTCGGCTTATTTTGAGCTTATTGATTTTCGGCTTATATAAAAACCTTATGGCTTAATTAGTTTTGACTTATTTATATTATAAGCTTGTAGCTTATTGTTCAGGCTTAATGAGTCACGGTTATGGGATTTTTGATTTATGTTTGTTATAACTTAATGGGTTTAAGGTCCATTGGGTTGATTTGTATTTTGGGGTTTATGAAAAGGAGTATGGACTAATCTTTGCTATCAGGCTAAGTAACTAAGACCATAATGGGACATTAAACCCAATAACATGTGAACGAATGTATGGACTTTATAAAAGGACTAAAGGAATTATGTTGGATTAAGGGATATTTTGTTGGACTTATCGGATGTAAAGGAGGTTATTTTACTACGTTTTGATAAAATATGTTGAAAATATCGATGATGTCGAAAAATGTCGAATTTGTGAAAAAGTGTTTTGGATTAAGGTTTGAGGCCTTGGAAAAAGTCATAAAAATGTACGGGTCATGTCAAATTTTCGAAAGAAATTTACACTTAGAGACGTTGTTTAAAAAGGAAGTTTTCAAGGATTTAATTAATAAAATGTCATTTTACTTGAGAATTTAATGCAAAGTAAAATATATTTTTCTCGAAATCCTTTTCTTGAACATTTAACATGTATAGACGTCTTGTCGATCTTAATTGAGGAAATGAAAGGGGGGAATCTTAAAGAAGATTAACTGTCGAGGTAAAGACCATTAGACATGGACATATTAAGTAATGAGATGTTGTAACTACACGTTAGCCCGATAATAAGATGATAATGATAATAAAACATTATTATTTCTTTTATTTTAAAATTTTAAAATACTTATTATATATTATATATATATTAATATTTTTATATATATATATTATATAGCGTATGGATTTCGGAAATGCGAATTATTTGTCTTTAACTTTTGAGCTCTCGCTCATTCCTTTTCGTCGGTCTTCTCGCGGAGTATTTTGGTCGATTGTATCGTTCAACGATCTGAAGTGTTTAAGCTTTGTTGTATTAATGTCTCACTTTGCCCAAGTGTTTTTGAGTCGTTTTCTCGTAATTATCACACAACCATAATATGAGACAAAGTGTCGATAACGAGATAAAGTCGTGTAGAATGGACGATGGTTTTTGTTTTCTAATAAATTATAAGATTTGAGATACGTGTTGGAATGTTATAAATTGGATAATGGGATTTTTGGTGTGAAAATAAGGTTTTTTCGTTGTGAGTTAGGACGACACTTGTACAATAAGATAATTTTGTACGAGTATTGATTTTGAGTATTAATTAGGTCGTTGCCGGGTACATTGTGCGCTTGCATAGAGAATGTTTGTGTTCTGCCTTATTAGAGATTGTGCAGTTGCTTTGATTGCGGATTGAGGTGAGTTCTCGTAGCCTTACTTTTTACTGGTTTTTTTGTTGGGGGAAAATGATACTCAAATGTGTTTTGAAATATTTTGAATTGATCTGTGCAAAATGTGGTTTTGTTTTTGGGACTAGATATGTGCTTATGACTGCTATGTGAATATTATATGTTGATTTACTTGCATGTACTGTGTTTGGCATGGCAAGGTTCTGTGTGGTACTTGCATGTACTGTGTTTGGCATGCTAGGTTCTGTGTGGTACTTGCATGTACTGTGTTTGGTATGCAAGGTTCTGTGTGGTTCGCCGTAATATAGTGCTCTAGCTGGTAGGCCCTTTAGGTGCGTAAGTGACATATTGTGATTGACTAGCGGGGATGATATGTCTTGGATTGTTAGCATATATTCACTGTCATATAGCACTATTGTCCACTGTTGAAATATTGACACAGCTTTTGGGTTTAAGGTCAAACCTACGAGCTCACCAACATTATTGTTGACGTTTTCGAGTATTAGTTTTAGGTGTGTCAAATCAAAGGTATGTAATTGATTTTGGAAGAGAAAAGATGTAACCCAAGGGGACTGGGTTGTGATGGTCGTGGTTTTGAATTATGTCAAGTTTTTTAACTTGTAAAGTGTCTGTAAACTTCAGTTTTATGAATGTAAATTATAAAGTGTATGATCTTGTATCTTGTGCGATGAATGGTATCGTCGCATCCCGTGTTTTCGCCACTGACGGGGTGTGACATTCTATATATTTGCTTGTATATTTGTTTCTTTAATTGTTTATTAGTTTAGTTATTCGTGTGTTTAATTGTTTTCTAATACACTGTTCTGGTCGATAACCAGATACGGCGTATCCACTTCCATTGGATACAACGTATCTAACTTTCTTGACCAATACAGCGTATTCGTTCAAAAGATTAATACGACGTATTCAGACCTATTGAATACGGCGTATCGATCATCTGATATAGTAACAGAGAAGTTTTTCATACTCGAACGTAAAGCTCAAAATTTTATACACACCTTTTTCCAACTGGTTCTACTAATAATTTTATGGTTATTTTCAGTAACAATGACAAAGGTAATCAAGGAAGAGTTCGAGAAACTTAACTCTCTAAAGATTAGTGATGTTTCGCTCACTTGCAATACATCACTTGAAATTTTCAACGAAGAATTCAACCGGATGTGCAGAATGGATGACGACTTGTTTACATACGAGGTTGAAATTACTGAGGTTACTAACATTCCATGTGACTTAAAAAAAAGACGATTCGAAACAACAAATGTCACAAGAATCTGATGATGATATGTGTTAGGAATACAAAATTCCTAGAAAAGTCTCGGTCACTTCATAGATATCGGTAGATGGCTCGTATAGCAATATTTGGAAACTTAGTGGGCTAGTTAGTTTAAGGCTCATGGAAAGCCCATGCAAGCCAAGGCCCAACCGGCCAATTACTAAGTATAAATACCCTCTCCACACATGAAGAGGGTGTTGGTTCTCTTTGTAATTCACACATAGTTCAATCAACTATTTCATTTTTTTTCTTTGTACTTTCTCTCTCTAGTTTATTTTTTGTGTAAAATGAGTTTTTATCAATTGGTATCAAGAGCCTCGGGTGGGTTTGGTGATAAATTGTGGTAGTTTGTTGTAGCTTATATTGGTACTTATTTCTTGTTAAAACCTCACGTCATCATTTAAAAAAAAAAAACTTGTTTTGATTTTGATATAAGTTTCTACTTTTCATTTTTTTTTTGTTTTCCAAATCGTCTTGTGCACTTTTGGTTCAAATGAGTTCTAGGCAACATCAACACTGAAAACGTCACTTTCTTGGTT
>BQNB010043826.1:0-45269 GCA_026074375.1 Tanacetum coccineum | reverse complement strand
TTTCAGATTTGATCATTAGTTGGATTTGTTTTGGATCGTTTTCAGATTCGATTGTTTGATTTGTTTTGGATCGTTTTCAGATTCGATCATTTTACTTTGGTTTGGATCGTTTTCAGATTCGATCAATTGGTTTTGTTTTGGATCGTTTTTGGATTCGATCGTTTGTTTGAATTAGGCTAGGTTCTCTAGCATTTGAAATTTTGAATTTGGTTTGGATATTTGAAGGAGTTCAAGTCACGGTGGAGATTGTTAGAAAGTGACTTAAACTCTAAGGGGCGTTTGGTAAATTTGTGTGACTTGGCCACCAAGTTTGATTAGCCTATAAATAGGGATTGATGGGTTTAGTTTTCTTTGTACCTTTGGAATATTTGTTTCGTACCTTTTGGAATTAGGGTTTGGTACCTTTGAATTTGATTTTGTAATTTGGTTTGGTATTTGAATAAAGCTTCCGCTTCGTTCGTTCGATTTTGTTTGTTTGCTTCGTGCTTTTGATTACCAGCAAATTTTACTTTTTGGCACTAAGAGCATCAGGTGTCATGGCATGGCTTTGCCATGTCATTTGGGCCTCACTAGTACCACATCATTTCAACACAATATCTCAAAATACTCATTCCTCATAACACACTACAACTCGTGTCATTTAGGCTCCACCCACCTACAATTTGTTTTCCCATTTTTCCAAACAAACTAACTTTTATTCGTTCAAATAAATACAAATAACATATTAAAAAAATCACTAAACAATATTAAAAAAAATAAAAAAAAAATACCTTTATTACAAACTAAGCCACACACTACTACATCAAAATATGCATTCTTCCTAATAAAACACACACACAGTCCACACTCACACACACACACCCACGCAGTCCACACTCACACACACACAACCCATTTATAAATAATAATAAAAAGGAAAGAAAAGGAAAAAACGGCAACGTATTTTTTTGGTTTGTCTCTCTCCTCGCCGTGTAGCCGACGAAATCGAAATTGGCAAGCGAACGACAAGCTCTCTGGTGTGTTGGCGAGCAAACGGCGAGCTCCACGTCGGATTCGGCGAAGGCTCTCGCCGTGACACCCATTGCTCTAAGTGAAAAAGTGATAAAGTTTCTTTCCAATGTTAGCGTTAAACCCTTGTCTACTCGCTTGGATGATCAACCCTTGTCTACTCGCTTCCCTCGTCTTTTCAGGCTAGAAAATGATCAAAACTGTTTGGTTCGACATCGGTGGATTAATGGACATTGGTGGTGGGATTGGCGTCGAGATGTTAGAGGGGGAAGTGAGTATCAACAGTTGCAGATGCTTACTCAAGCAGTCTCACATGTAGCTCTTCGTGAAGGTCAAGATAGGCTTTGGTGGGATATTGATATTGAAGGTATGTTCTCTGTTGGCATTACAAGAAAATTTATAGATAATCAGGCTCTCTTGGGATCAAATGTAGCCACTAGATGGTGTTCTTTATTGCCGAGGAAAGTGAACATATTTATGTGGCGAGCAAGATTAAACAAGCTGCCAACACGATATAACCTATCCCGCAAAGGGATCGAAATCGCGTCTATTATGTGTCATGTATGCGGAGTTTCAATGGAATCGTTGTCTCATGTTCTTTTCATGTGTACGTAGCAAATGAGGTTTGGAAGAGGGTGTATAACTGGTGCCAAGTTGATGTGAGGGACATAAATGACCTATGTGAATGGTTTGATTGCAATGATCGCAATTATAATGTCCGAGATCGTAAAGTAAAAATCGAGGTCATAGGTGTTTCGACATGTTGGTTCCTATGGAGATATCGAAATTCAGTCATTTTTTATTCGAGGAAGATGCGGAAAAGAGACTTAGTTGATAGTATTATTTTGTATTCTTTTAATTGGTTAAAGTCTCGGAACCCAAAATTTTGTATTAGTTGGGTTGAGTAGCTTCAAAACCCTCTGTATTTGTATTAATCTAGCTCTTTGCTAGAGTTTTTTTTTATTCTATCCGTTGTTCAAAAAAAAATGTCAGCGTTAAACATTACACTATTTTTAGTGTGATGAATAATAAATGATCAAAATGTTGTAAATATAGTGCAATATTATTCATTACACTAAACAATATTTCATACAATTTTAACTCGTTTCTTTGTAGTCTCTCGTGTTTGCTACTTGTGCTCGATACAACTCGCGATCCGTCGTTCCGCGATCAAACTTCGAGTGTGTTATCGTCATTGTTCATCACTCTTTTATGTCTTAAAATCTAGTGTTGTGTATGACTGTATGGTATTTAGTACTATCAGAACAAGTACTGAAGAACACGAGTGGCTTTTAAAAGTTCAAATTGTTATCACATGATGTTATTTGTTTGATCACGGTGTTACTACTAAATTCCAACGTTGTATCTTACTCCTTTATGGCTTATTTGTCTTCTCCTCATGTTGGGGAACATCGAACGAAAAAGGATAAATTGATGGAGCCAATAAATCAAACAAAACCCCCAATAAATATTGACATTTTCCTTCATACTCGTATAAAACTGTATCTATCACATTAGACCAATTAAATTGCTCCAAATAGGATACCATCCCTATACGGTTTTACTCTTATTTGCCCCTCCTAACCCCACCCTACTACCTAGACCTTTACACCCTTGTGGGGATTTTAAGAGTTAACCTCTTACTGGAAAAGCTTGCGTGAGCAAGTGCGCATGTCGGACGAAGACTGATGGCTCCATACGGCTCACTAACGCAATCTCTGAACAGGACTTTCGTCAGTTATTTCAATAGACTTGGCAGACCAAGTTTTCGAGGGAATCGGGGGCTAAGCGAGCCAGAAGTGATCCAAGCTGGAAGTGAGCCGAAGTTCGTAGGCTAAGTGAACGGGGAGCAACGGCTGATCGAAAGCCCAAAGGCAAAAAAGAAGAGCAAAAACAGAGGAGATGTCTTCCTCATAGGCCATTGACTATCTATCCCCGGAGTCTTTCTCTCCGTCTTAACTACTTTTGTAATTTTTTATTTAGTATTGTCATTTTCAGTTCATCTGCCCAGTGCCCACACTCAAAGGGGCCCTTTGTGCTTCACCTGTTTGTACCTTCGTACTACTATTTGAGTATATGTACATGTATAAAGGTGGCTAGTTACAAGAGAATCAAGTATAAACCGCACCGCAAACTGTAAAATCGTAAAAAATCGCACCACGGCAAAAATCGGTGGATCAGTTTTAAGAAAAAAGAAAAACCGCAAAGTGCGGTGCGGTTACGGTTTTACGCGTAAAACCGAACCACAAAAATTGCACCGCACCGCACATTGATAATTTAAAAACGAAAACCAGTACATTGATTATTTAATGTGTGTTATAATGTTTCTACCGCATATTATCATTAATATTTTTATAAGTCATAAATGATGTTTGTTTTTACGTTAAATATATGCATTGTTATAACCGAAAAAACCAACATTTCTTAAACCAAAAATCGCAAAAACTCACATTCATTATATAAGTCATAAGTGATGGTGCAGTGCGGTTAAAACCCGCAAAAAGCGCAAAAAACCCGCAAAATCGAAACCGCAAAATGTGGTGCGGTTCGATTTCTATTTTTATAGAAACCACAAGTGCGGTTGCGGTTCGGTTTTAGTCAAAACCCGCACCCATGCTCACCCATAGCATCAAGAATAGTGACATGTCAAAGCTTATTTTTTTGGTGTCATCTCACCACTACCTCAACATCTTCACTTTAAACTCTCATATATCAAAATATTCATCAACTCATAACATTCATTTCACATGTCATTTATGCTCACGATACCCGATTAAAACACAACACTCACATACAAAACAATTAAAAAAAAAAGTAGCATACGCTAATTAAGTGGCGTTAGATTTGGCACAAGGATGATGTGGTAAGGTGGAATGCCATTGGCGGCGCTTCTTTGGTTGCCAAGTAAGATTGGTTGGGGGAAATGTTACCAACCCTACATTCTAAGGGTAGAGGGTGTGCTTGAGGGTTTTTCCTTGCTACATTAGCTTCACATCATCAAAAAACAATTTTATTTTTTCCTTTAACGTTTCCTCAACCATTGAAGCATATTCTCTATCTTCTTTATTTTTTTCAATTTTTTATTATTTATAAATAGTCACAATACACAAATAATAATCACTCACAACACACACACAAACAATAAAATAACATTTCACTCTCTTGGAGTCTTAGGTAATGTGTAATTCCATTTGAGACTTGAGTTCCGTGAAAGACATTCTTTTACTTTTCCCCGCCATGAATGGTATGGTCTTTTGGGGTCCCGCAAAGGGAAATGACTTTGCCGCTTGTTTTATCCCGTTGGCACCCTTTACCCTAAAGATGTGATTTTAAACATCAGAACATTGGGTACAATATGGTGTTGTGGGATGTTGTTACAAAAGAATTTCGCACCTCGTCATCCTTTTTTTAGAGGAATTGCATATATATTCTTTCAAAATCTCAAAATCGCATATGTATTCAAATTAAACTTATAATTGCATATATTATCAAAAGATCAAATATTGCATATATATTCAACTTAAACTACTAATTGCATATATATATATATATATATATATATATATATATATATATATATATATATATATAATATATATATATATATATATATATATATATATATATATATATATATATATATCTGTTCGAAACATTCGTAATTGTATATATATCATTTCTAAACTTTTAATATGTCATATATTCCAAACTAATTATTTAATTTAATTTTTAACTCAAATTGGGTAATAGAATCTTAAAAAAGCAAAAACAACATTTTTTTAGGGTATGATATCTCGAGTTTGAAAATAAACTAGATGATAAAAAACAATATATCAAGACAATATCAACCTCATATAAATGTCATCTTATCTCGTGTATAATATGAGTGTATCAAACAAACATATCATAAATGTAGGTCCTATTGGATCAAGATCATAAAACAATACAGAAGATTTTAGAGAGAGAAAGTTAGAAAAAGAAGTTAAGAGAGAAACGGTGATATCTTATTAACATGAAATGAGAAACTTCACCCCCTTGCACACAAAGGAGGGGTGTTTATAATATTACATAAAGGGGCGAATAGGCTTTGACCCCATCACCATGTTACAAGGTTATCTAATTTATTAAATATTAAGTTACACCGATAACTATAATAATGATCAATACTTCTGGACGCTAACAATAAATATCACAGTTTCTATATTATATCTTTAATATTAAAGGGCAAGATCGTTCTCCTGAGACGTTTTAATGAAGCCATTTTAATAGATGTCCGCCCCGCCCGACCTGGTTTCTTCTCTCTTTTAGAACAAAACGCGTACCCTTCTACGTGTCTCTCTGTTCCACCCTTTCACACACACTCATCCATATCTCACCTCAGTTGTGAACCCTCCTCTACACACCACCGAACGAAGGTACGATAATCTTAGGCACACATCTTTAAAAATCTTTTCTTCATGTCTACTTTAATGGAACTTCAGAATGATTACATGCTCTCTATTTTCGAGTATAAAGGTACGATTAAAACTATTTTACTCATTACTGATGATTCGTTTTCAAAACTCAAGCTTAGGGGTTTTCGATTTAAGTGGGTTTCAATGTTATGTAATTAATTTTGGGCTCTCTTAATTGCTTTGTGTTTAATATTGTTGTATCTAAAGTATTTGTAAGTTTTTTTTTAATTATTGATTTGTGCAATGTGGATTTTAGGTGTTCTACCATATAGTGAGTTAGTGATAAGATTCTAACATTGGCAATTGGTAAAGTTAGAATATGCTTCATAAGCTGTTTGGAAAAGAAAAAAAAGCAAAACCCTAAGTTTGATAAGCTCATTTTTTGCTATTTGCAATTGAAATAAGCTGTTTTTTGGCTTATGAACATATATCTTCAGCTCTATACGCCGCCTGTGAAAGAGTGTGTCAGTGGCATTCAACCCATTTAGATTTCACGTCTGCGGTTAGTGGTTGGGGGTCATATGGTTCTGATGTCGCATCCATCAGTGTTTTCGTCAGTCTGGAAGCATCGCAAGTGAAGGTATGTAACCGTTACAATTGTGTGATACATATTTTTTTCATTGTTTGTTTTCCTGATCTTGGCTTCCTGTAATAAACGATCTAATGTAGGTGAAGGCTCTTCTAGGCCTTTTGGCAAACAACAAAGACGACTAAGACTTGGTTCCTCAATTGCTCACACTTTATCCGAAGAAGGTTGGATCAATCTTTTTTTCTAAGTAGCATTACGTGCTCTATATTCAGTATTTGCTTATACATGATGTTTACGCTAATCAGTACTGAAGTTTTAGTGCCTACATGGTTGCAGTTGAAACTCCAGCCGATTTAGGCAAGAAAAGGAGAAAGCAAACGAAGTCTAACGGTCTCCGGGTTAAGAAGATGCGGATATCGGATGGGTCCAGTTTTAGACAAAATATTGGTACTGTCCAGGAAGCTGATCTCATAAAAATGGAACGTCGAGGAAAGCGACGAGTAAAAGCAATGACGTTTCCCTCTTTAGGTAACCCATGAACAACTTCATTTATCACTGGACTATAAAATCATCACTAGAAAGATACTATTAACATATTTATCTTGGGTCATACGTAATAGCTTATGCATACTCAAAAAGCTTTAAACGATTAGCTTATTTCTCCCAAAAAAAGTCTTGAACAACTTATTAGCTTGGTGAAAATACAACGAAGCTCCCAAAGTAAGCTTACCCAAACACCCCCTTATTACGAATTTTGAAAATCCAATGACAAAATTAAAAATATAGTATTGCAAATTCACCTTTTTACTGCTAATTTTGTATGATAATGTCTAATTACATTCGAATGAAAAGTAACAAGTGTAATTAGTATGTTATTTTGGGCATGACCTCATGTGCGTAATAGATATGGTCTATCATATTTCTTCCACTCTCGGGTATTGAAATGAGATGAAAAATTAACAAGGTTGATTACATTTCTTTAAAACGCTACGCTTGAGATTAAATGTAATATCTTAGTTACATCTGAAAATTGTCATTTAAGATTTCAGATAAAAAATTTATGTTTTAGATATAAATCATAACTACATCCTTTTTGAATAACCAGGTTATAACATGATACAATATCCCAATGATTGTATCACTTTGGTACTTCTGCTACACATGCTTCCAGCTTAGATAACAGGGCGCAAATATCAGGTATTTGCCAAAATATCAGATAGTGCTAAGTTTTTAGCTTGCCTTTATACACCTGACAATTCTTTTTGTGTTCATAGATACATTATCACATCTACCTTGGAGATGTACCGAAGGTTCCAGTATTATACAAAATGACTACCGAAGGTTCCAGTATTATACAAGATGATGTTAGTGCAAGCGGGAGTGCTTTATCTAAAAGGCACTATTTCTACAGTCATGGTGATAGTGAAAACACGTTGACCTTAGGCAATGATGATCCATCTGCTGGTAACTTTTCCGGTAAGCCGATATGTACTTTTGTTATACATATACCAGCTGTTACATAGCCACTAATCATTTTTATTTATATGTCTGACGTGTTGGCTTATTGTTACAGGTGCATTATCTTATGGGCCTCGAAAACATATTAGAAACCCCGCTCTCATAGAAAATGACAGTCACGCCAGCAAAAGTACTTCATCTAAAAGGCAGCACGTCTGTATCGGTCATAGGAGTGAAAACCCATTCGTTGTGACGAACACTCCTACACCTACTAGTAGTTCTTCCGGTACCCTGGCAGACACTTCTCCTACACATGTGGATTGCACAGGTACTATCTCCTACACATCTCCACCACTAAAGATTCATTTGTTGAAGAGAACACACACATCCAACAATTCAATTGATTCTCAGTTAACATAATATTTGTATTGTTTAATTCGAGAGAATGGGACAGTAGGGTATAGTCCACGACTCCTCACATAAGATCTGTTTTGGATTGTGCCTATCAGCTTATTTATGAGTGAAAAGACACATTTTAGTTGGAGTTCTGTCTCTATTTCCTTTCTGCGAAATTAAACTGTTTTTTGCTTATGGATAACGGTTTTTAAAAGCGTAGTTAGTGATCCTAAGCTTGAATTTTACATATGACACAGACACAACAGAGTTACCAGCATACCGAGAACACGGGCTTGACCAGCTTCAACACCTTTCATTAGGTCAGCGACTCTAAGAGCCCTAGCCATCTTTGTTATGCTGGTCGACTCAAGTAATGCTCTACTCTCCTGCACTTTCTGATACGCTTTTTTTAGAACTTATATTTCAACTCAGCTGATGGATTTTCATTTCTTTCGTCAAAACTTTGATTTTCTAGAATGATCCATTACTGGGAACAACAATTGAATATGAATAAGCTTTGAAGCATTAATGATAAATGTGGACACCAAGTCGGCCATGAGTGTAATGTTGGGTGAGCTTAAAAAGCTGATCGAAGCAGCTCCTCTGTTTCATGGTAAGCTAAACTTCTCAACTCTAAATAACTCAAGATTGCAGACACTTATTAATCAAAAGTTTAGGTATTTTCAGTAAAGCTAAATGTTAATTGATACAAAATGGCATCATCAGCTGTGTAAAATCTAAAGTCGAATCATTCATGTGGGCAGTCACAGCCGAATGGTGCATGGGCATGAAGAAACCTCCAACGATAATAGCTTACTCAACTTTGATCCAGGTATTTAGCCAATTCAGTTTCATAAATTAAGCTTTTTGCATGAAACAATTGGTAACGATACTTTTATAATGTATAAAACATGGAACCTGATTTACATTGCTATTTTAAAAAATTAATTCTTTAGTTCAATAGGTTCTGAACTCATGCCACAACTAAATAACAATAGGTAGTAACTACCTATTCATGTACTCTGTTATGACCCTAGAAAAAAGACTACACAACTTAAGTAATATGCAACAAAGGGCTCTAAAAGTAAAATATCATTTATCAGCAAGAACAATTAATTACTTGCTTTGTTGCTTTTAATGCAACTTGAATACATGTCATTTGTATCCATATATCATACATGTACAATGATAGACATGATTATAGAGCATTTTAGGGCCCTATCAGGAATTAACAAAAGACGTGTCGTGTTAGCGTTTAAAAGCGCATTGTGGGTTTATTATGAATGAATATAAGAGTTGAACATTATTACAAGTATATTAATGGGTCACTCGAGGAGCATTACATTGGTAGAAAAATTAAAAGTTCAAGAAGGCTGCAAGGTATAATAAATGATCAACCTCGGTTAACACTAGAAAACACAAAACGCATGTGGTAAGTAATCTGAGGTCGTCTGCACTTTTGTACATGAAGGTCAAAGAAGGAGAGTTTAGTTTATCCCATTCTTGGCTTTTTAGGAAGCTTAAAATTGAGGATATTCGAAATGTGTGTTCGGATGCATTAATGAAAATAAGTTGTGTATTTGGTGTTACAGAAAGGAACAAGATTTTAGAAGTGTGTCAACCCTGTGAAAAAGGGGACTGTGACAGTCAAAACTATTATGTAAATGGTCACCTATTTGGTCATCCATCACCTCCACTTTTCAGTGAATGAGAGTTTGACAATAAAGAAAACTATGTACACACTTTAATCCCAAGTGAATCTCATCATTTTATATACATTAATGTACTAATATGAGTTTGTGTTTGTTGCAGTGATCGGATCAAGGATTGTCGTGTAATCCTAGAGGCAATCAAAAGAGTTCGAAGTGATTAAACACAACAATGAGTCTTTTTTGAAAAGGTAAAGTTGTAAGAGCTGTGAATGAAGTTGAGGAGAAAGATGGAAAACTATAGATAAAGAGTGTCTTGATGTCATTTATTGTGGTATACAATGTGGATTAAGGGAGACATATGTGTTTCTTCAATTGCATGTAAGTGATTCTCCTCCATTTTTGTTATAGGTGGTTTCTCGCCAGAGAAAAAAACACACACAAATCAGGTATGATGTTTTTATATATTCAATCTTTGTGGCTGTTTTTTTTGTTATTGATTTTGGCAGATTAGATATTTGACTTAAGATGAGGCAGATGCGGTGGTGGTTTTTTAGGGTTCTTACAGATTGGGTTTTTGGTAAGTTTTTTTGTTTCTTTTTATTAAATCTTTTTATTTTTTTATTCAAATTATGATACATGAACAATTGTTGATTTTTGAAGGTTTTTTGTATTTGTCGTATTTTAGTTACAAGGATTTGTTTATTTGTAATTGAAGATTGGATTTTTATATATGTTGGATGTTATAAATGTAGTGTTTGTTTAAACAGTTATGTTGTTGGTTTTTTGCACCGTGTTTAGAATACGTAATTACGAGGGTGTCTGTCGTAGCTTATGAGCACAAATGAGCCCATTTTAGGAGCTGTTTGTTTCGGCTTATATAGTAGGCTTATAGCTTAATTGAGTTTAGGCTTATGCTTTATAAGCTCACTTTTTGTGGCTTATTCTGAAACTTCTAGGCTTACATAAATTCATTATGTCATAATCAACTTATATAAGCCGAGAAGTTTCAAAATCAGCCACAAAAAGTGGACTTATGAAACACAAGTCGAAAACCAAATAAGCCGTAAGCCGGCTATATGAGCCAAAACAAACACCCCCTAAACTGTTTAGATAAGTTTAGGACACAAGGTTATCCTTCATCACCATAGACCCATAAGCTACTCATTCAAAATAAGTTTAACCTCAAAAAGTCAGCTTACACAAACAGCTTCTAAGTGCGTACTTTCTTATTGCATTATTAGACTGTCCTAATCATGTGTGTAATATGATATAATACTGTTCTGGTGCATTTACTTATTAATGGGTTTATCTACTCATTTTAAAGCAATTTTAATCGTTTTCATTTTTAGCGTTTTCCCTCTGCTATACATTTTTTTCATAATATTTCTTATATCTTGATTTTTTTTGTTGGATGATCAGTTTTCATGGTGTAAAGGGAGTGTTGTGAGGGACCATTAAGAACACCGCCACCTGAAGCCAAGCATAGGTATTCTTTTCGGGTTCCCCTGTTCAATGTGTCAATTTCAATTAAAGATTAGTTTTGGCAAAATATTGGAGCTATATCCTGAGTAACAGTTTGAGCGATGGATTATGAGAAGGATCTCAGGTTTGATCATCTAACGTATAAATCTCTTATGTTGAAATCTTTATAGGGATCTAATTATTGAAACCGTTAGTAGTTATAACAACCCAAAGTTTTCATCAATGAAATATCTACTTATTATATTATGATCACATTTGTACGGGGAAATTTTTCGCTTTATTACATTCTATTATGTAACATTGTTTACATAGCAAACTAAACAAGTTCACACAACCTACCTATGCTATCTATATTTATGTTAATATCATGTAAACCTCCCAATATGTCAAGTCAATATCTTAATATCATTTTTACCAAGTACATTAACCATTTAACGTACTTTTCAAAACATTATATCAAAACAAGCATTAAACATTAACGTTTACATCAAAACCCTAATTATATGTAATGTATACATATAAAATCAATGTACAATTATTCAAAGCATGTGTACAAGTATCAATGCACAACATTTGAATATCTTTTCCCTCCTAAATCAAGTTACAACTTTCTAAAACCCAATGTACAAGTCAATTGTGCATGAAATACAAACTAGGTCGTTTTACCTCCTAAATTATGTTTATATCTTACCACCACTTTAACACAAGGTACAAACACCCAATGCACAACTTCTAAACCCTAATCCTAACACCCTAATTCATCTAACCCTAAACCAAAATCATAAAACCATAGCAAACCCGTTACACCTTTAAACTAATTCATAGTTTTCAAGAAATCTGATCGGTTGATAAAACATAGGATCTGAGAAAAATCAAAAGGTTCTGGATATTAAGTGAAAATATTAGGTTGTAGCCCTATGTCTTGTGATCATTTTGCCGGTGGACTTCAACCTGATTCGATATCGGATGAATTAGTTATAGCCGAAATGGCAAAGGTGCTCAGATTCTGCACACCTGTAGTAAACGGCTATTATCTCTAAATTTTTGTATAGTAACCCCTAAATATGTAAAACTAAAAGTTGTAGAGGACTCAAATATCTAACCATGCTCACTGGTTTAAGCTTCATCGGAGTTACGGTTTGTAAATGGCAACCAAATTACTCGGACTAATATTGGCTGTCCAAAAACAGCCATGTATAAATCAAACCAAAACGCCCTAAAACACTTCTACCGCATTACCTCATCCTACCACATCATCTAAGCACCTTCATGACTAACCTACTTCAGCTCCAAGCACCCTAACACCCTCCTCCATCACATCCTTGTCATCTTAACTTGGTTACCAAGATAAAACTCTTGGTTAGAAATCAAACACCACAAAACCTTGCCACCTCCTTATAGCCATGTCTTCACCACCTCTTGACACCTCCCTTAGCTATTCTAGGAGCCCTTAGTCACCCCTAGGTCGACCTTAAGCCACCACATCAGCCTATGAACTTGAGCACCAAGTTTTACAACTCCTATATAAAGTCGATACCACCATAAGCTTCAAACACACATTCACACCATTCTCTCCCACCCAAAACGTGTTCTAGCCTTTCTCTAGCAGTAGTACAAGATCCATAGAAGTCCTAAGAGGGTTTAGAAACCAAGAAGTCGAAGCTAGAAGTCCTTGAAATTATTATCTAGGGGTATGTACTCAAATAGCCCCTATTCGCCTTAACACCCATTCAAATCCACTTTCAAACCCATTTCACCTCAAGAACACCCTCTACACTAGCACTAACAGATCCTATGATGTCCTAAGAAGGTTTACAAGTGAAGATACTAAGTGTACATGGTCTAGAAGATCCATACATCTCGTGTGAATCAAAACAGCCCCATACACCCCATTTCATCTTGTTCTTGCTCAATTCTTGTTCAAGTAAGCTCCAAAATCTTTCTATAAGCTCTAGATATGTTGTAGATCTTGTGTAGGCTTTGTTATAATGTTTACATACTCCATAATGCTTTAGAACACTCCTAGAACTTGACCCGAACTTAGAAAACCCTAATTTGACCCATTTTGATCTAAAATGATTTCTAAACATTAGGAATTTTGTGTTATTATTCTAAGAGGTTTACAAGACTTATAAGAACCTATATGAACCTTTAATTAAGCCTTGAATCCTAAAAATAAGCTTGCATGAAGTTTTGGACTTGTTTTGTAAATCATTTTCATGCAAGGGGTATATACTGTAACTTTTGAAAAATTATAAGTACAAGGACTATTTTTGCCATATTTCTAAAGTTATAACTATAGGGGTCTATTATGTCACTTTACAAAGTACAAGGTTTACTTTGTACATCTTGTAAACTAGAAGGACCAAACTTGTAAAAGTGAAAACTCCAAGGGTATATTTTACCATTTTTCATTCTTAAGGGTCTAAAATGTAACATTTTGAAAAAGTGTAAAAATGTGTTCAAAACCTTATAAGACATAACTTTAATTAACGCTTGACGTGCTTATCATTTCCAGTTATTGAGCAAAACGCTTAAAACCGATTATGTTATAACTATTATATAATTCATCATCGATGTGCTTTTAAAAATCCTGTCCCGAATCTATATCCCACAATTAATAAATCAAAGTAATACGTTAAACTTTATAAAGTTTTGAAACATAAACCATCACTAAGACTTGACATATTACCCTAAGTTGCGTGACGAAGCTATTCACTTTTACTTGATATATTGAACTTCCCCGCCTGGGTAGATAACATCGTAGGTACCATAACCGGACTCATTTCATATGATTTACTTTTTGCCATGCAATCAATTTCCCCCTGTTTAAGGTGAGTTCATAGCCATCGGCCTTTTAAATCTTTTTAAATACTTATTAAACCCGCGAAGGGGATACATGCTTAAACCATGAATGCAAGTGTTTTTCCAACTGTATGCTATCTAGATATATTATTGCCTAAGTACCTTCCACTGCCAATATTTCTTAATCATGAACCATTAGTCACTTGCGAGTGAACGCGAATATTGTGGATAGATCTATCGGGGTGTGAACGACTCCCGTTGGTGGTGCCTATTCTTTTGGTACCATAGCATTATATTGATTATAATGGTAACTTTAGGCAAGTTACCTTTTCACGAGGACATTTGTTCCTCAACCCAATTTCACTAATACTGATTTCCATGTTAGCGAATTATGTCCATAAGCTTAGGGGCAATAATACTGTTTTTCCATGATAATTGATAAGCAATTATTAACCTTAAAGGTGTATAACAACTAACCCACTATTGAACTTTATTCAAACTGTTTTATTGTTTAGCCTCAATTTATTTGAGTCGACAAGGAAGCCGTCACTCTACGATGAGCTCGGTCTTTTAATTAGTTTTAATGTACCTTTAACGTGACGGGGTATATAAGCTTTTTCTTCTTTAGAAAAAGCTAGTTGTTTCATTATATAAAAATCTTCTTTTTCTCATTCTCTCTAACCTCTCTCTTCTTTCTCTCTCTAAAACAACTCAATCTTTCTTTATCTCTTTTCTTGGTTCGATTCGTGGTTCGTAATATGAAGTGAAAGTGTAAATCGGGTTCCTACAATTGGCATCAGAGCCTAAGTGGATTCGTGATTCATTTGTGTGGTTAAACAAGCTCAAATTTTTAGTTACTTTTTGTTCTTGGTTCAAAAAAATCAAACCCGGATTTTTGTGCTTAGATGTGTGAATGTTTATGTTATTAAGCAAGATCTAGGCATAAGGTAACTAATTGTGCAAGAGAAATCAAGTTAAAAGGTCAAAAAGGGTGATTTTTAGGCGATTTTTGGTGGAAAAAGTCGTATATTTCGTCGTTGCGTTTTGACTCTCTGGCAAAGTTCTTGTTGCGTTTTGATTTTTTTTCTTGTTGCGTTTTGATTTTTTCTTGTTGCGTTTTGATTTTTTCTTGTTGCGTTTTGATTTTTTCTAGTTGCGTTTTGATTTTATTGTTGCGTTTTGATTTTTTATTTTTTTTGCGTTTTGATTTTTTTTCTTGCGTTTTGATCATTGGTTGCGTTTTGATCATTGGTTGCGTTTTGATCATTGGTTGCGTTTTGATCATTGGTTGCGTTTTGATCATTGGTTGCGTTTTGATCATTGGTTGCGTTTTGATCAATGGTTGCGTTTTGATCTTGGTTGCGTTTTGGTTCATTGCGTTTTGATTGCAGGTTGCGTTTTGAAGACATATATTGCGTTTTGACTAAGGAATACTCTGCCCAATTTTTTATTTTGTTGCGTTTTGGTTAAAAAGTCACTGCGTTTTGGTTAAAAAGTCATTGCGTTTTGGTTAAAAAGTCATTGCGTTTTGGTTAAAAAGTCATTGCGTTTTGGTTAAAAAGTCATTGCGTTTTGGTTAAAAAGTCATTGCGTTTTGATTAAATGGTCATTGCGTTTTGATTCAAAAGTCATTGCGTTTTGGTTAAAGATAGCACTGCGTTTTGACTAGAAATCTTGTGTGAAGAAAAGGGTTTCAGTAAAACAGCCATAACTTTTGATCGAAGAAAAAAACAAGACGGATTACGCTGTAACCACCCTTTAGTTGGTTACGGATTTTTCTAAGGCCAAAACACTCGTTTACTATGAGTTATTGACATTTTTCAGTTTTTTGGAATTTGTGTTAGACTTGTTTTTGTTCTAGCTCACGGCCCATCTGTATTTTTAGGCCCGTTTCAGTTTGGTGAGCCTATTTAAACAATCTGCTGTAACCCTAGCCAGAAAATTATCTGTTTGTATACAATTAAATCATCGGCCGCTGATTCCGAATCAAATCATTCACGGTTTTCTATTGATTTTGTAAAATCCCGTTAATTCTTTTATCGGTTTTAATCATAGACGTGTAAAATCCCGTGAAAGTGACCTGCTTACAAGACCACAACTTCAATCACATCATATCCACTTAAGATCCAACAAAATCTTTCACACTTCATATTTCATAACTATTCATTCATCATGTCTACTCCAGTTAACACATCCTCAACAGATAGCCAAATGCACAACAATATCATGGCAGCTGGTTCAAAAGATCGTCCACCGATGCTTGGACCAGGAAGATATTCTCAGTGGCGTTCGCGTTTTCTACGATACCTTGACACTAAATCGAATGGTGAATATCTGAGGAAGTGCATCTTTGAAGGTCCATATACGCCCACGAGCGTACTCATTGCAGCTGTTGAAGCAGCAGAGAACATTCTACCAGTAGCTGCACATGAAGAAGCTGAGACAATACACAACATGACAACAGAGAACAAACTTTACTTTCAAGCTGAAAAGGAAGCTATTTTCTTGATTTTGACTGGTATTGGAGATGAAATTTACTCAACTGTTGATGCATGCAACACAGCTAAGGAGATGTGGACAGCCATTGAAAGGCTACAACAGGGTGAATCGTTGAACGTACAAGATGTAAAGACCAATCTGTTCTGGGAATTTGGGAAGTTTACTTCTCGAGATGGAGAATCCATGGAGTCTTATTACTCCCGGTTTTATAAACTGATGAATGAGTTGACAAGGAACAACTTGCAAGTTTCACCAATGCAAGTGAATGTTCAATTTCTTCAACAACTTCAACCAGAATGGTCAAGATTTGTGACGGTTGTCAAGCAGAGAGAGGAAATAGACACAGTCTCATATCACAGGCTGTTTGACGTTCTGAAGCAGTTTCAAAACGAAGTTAATGATATCCGTTCTGAGAGATTAGCCAGAAGTGCAAATCCGTTAGCACTTCTTGCGGCTGCTCAACCATATTCAGATAACTACTATCAGGCACCAAAACCTCAAAGATCGAATGCACCATCATACATGCAATCTTCTTCCACACGACCAAGTGCGACTACCAGACACAAAGGCAAAGAGATCGCCAAACCAGTTACTCCTCAATCTGAGTCCGTTTCTGAGGAAGACAGTGATCCAGAACAAGCTCGGAGGGATAAGGATATGCAAAAGAACTTGGCACTCCTTGCTAAGTATTTCAAGAAGCTGTACAAACCTACCAACAACAACCTTCGAACTTCTTCAAACTCCAGGAACAAGACTGAAGATACCACACCAAGGTATAACAACGACAATCAGTCAGGGCAGTTTGGGAATCAAAGGACGATGACAGTTGCTGGGGCTAGGGAAACAGTAGGCAGTCCGGTAGTGCAACAAAATGGGATACAGTGCTTTAACTGCAAGGGATTTGGACACTATGCCAGGGAATGCAGGAAGCCAAAGCGGGTTAAAGACTACGCGTATCACAAGGAGAAGATGATGATGTGCAAACAAGCTGAACAAGGTGTTCCACTTCAAGCTGAGCAAGCTGATTGGCTAGAAGACACGGATGAAGAGATTGATGAACAAGAATTGGAAGCACATTACAGTTACATGGCAAAGATTCAGGAGGTCTCACCTGAAGAATCCAGTTCTACTAGTCAGCCATTGGAACAGGTACAAAACCATGATGAAAATGATGTGTTTGCCAATGTGAGACGACATTCTGAGCAACCTGAATCCATTAACGACACATATGTTTTGGAGAAGGATGATAGCAATGTCATTCCTGATTCATCAAATATATGTACTAATGATAATCAGGTTGATCAAAATGCGGCTGAATGTGTTGATGAGCGTGCTGCGCTTGCTAATTTAATTGCTAATTTGACTCTTGATACGGAGGAAAACAAAACGGTATTAAAGCAATTAAAGAAAGCAAACGCATCATTTTTTCAATCCATTAGTAAAAGTAGACAACCTATATAACGAAATGACAAACAACTTCAATCATTTTAGAACAATTTGTCAACAAACTTGGTCTAATCATACTAATAGTGCATTTCCTAACCCAACTGCTAAGAGTATGGAAGTTTTGATCAAAACCTTATTAATGCCTCTTTCAGACAAAACTATACTAGACAGTCATTGTTTTGTTCATGAACTAAAAAAGGAAATGCATGACGATTTGGAGTACGTTAAATCCCTTGAAAAGGAGATTGACGAACTTGAATCAGAAAAGGCTGATTTTTCAAACATATATGATCTACTTCTCGAAGAGTGTGTGTCTAAAGATGTTACATGTTCGTATTTGCATTCTCTGTCTGATTTAAATGCTAATACTGAATTACAATGCTTATATCTTCATAATAGTCAAAGAATGTGAATTCTGCACAAAACTGTCAAACAAACTGAATTGTTTAACAACGCAGTCATAATAAGCTTTAAAGAGTTTTGCTAAACTTGAAAAACACTCGATTTCTCTTGAACTTTCTTTACAACATTGTAAAAGAACATATAAAAACAACCCGGTTTGCAAAGAAATGCTTCAAATGTATTTTCGAAAAGAACGTGAACAATAACATGAAATACAAGAATTAAAAGCTCAATGCAAGACCAGAACATAGCCATAGTGAGTTAAAAAGTAACACATCGAGAACTGCAAGGGAAAGTCTGGGAAACTCAGTTTAATAAACCATCCTGTTGTTCGACAACCAAAATGCTCAACGAATTCCAAGAACCATCATTTTTAGGAAAACCGACTCCTTTTTCAATTTCTCCAGAAATGAGAAAGTTTTTAAACGAAATAGTCTTGTTAATTAAAATTAATGTGTCAGATGGTTTGCTTTTAAACAAGTCACTCAACAGAATTTGCCTCCAGATTAGAAATACAAGCAAGTTCGAAACAACCAATGTGTTTACCTGCCCTCTAGGAATTGCCCAAAGCATGTTGTCCACATCAGTCACCAAGGGAAAAAGTAGGCTCAAATGACATGGTTTCATAACTACTACCTAGAGAAAGCTAAGAAAAGTGCACAACTTCAGAAAGACAAAGAAGTGAATGGAAAACCTATATGAATGATCCTACTAGATTACCCCAACACGCTAATGGGTTTTGTATAACAAAACCTAGAATTGCAAGCAATCAATGAGTAGTCGAGTTTCAAACAAAGAGTTCACTTAGGAGAAACAATAGGAAACAAAAGCCTTCTTGAAGTTCAATGAATTGCAAGTCTACATGCAAAAAGTGCCTTAACAAGTGCAAATCAGATGAATGGTCTAGAATACCTCACAAGTGTTTAAATCCTGTGCCTCTGCACAGAATAAGGATGCAAAATTACATAAGACAACAAAGAGATATATGCCCGTAGAAAAGTCAAGTGCATCTAAGAAACCAGAAAGACAGATCCCCACAGGACATAGGTTCTCAAACAAAAAGACTACGACTGTCCCTGAGAAAACAATGAATCCTAGATCTTGTCTTAGGTGGAAACCAACGGGTAGAATCTTTAGTAATGTTCGTCTTAGGTGGATTCCCACAGGAAAGTTACTCAACTCTTGCACGGGCAAGGTTGACAGTGAACCCGCGCATGGTTTAAGAGTAGATATCCCTCATATTCATGCATGCAAACAAACTCTGGGTTTAAGTGCAGGTACGCCATTCAATGGTCAAAAGCAACAAAGAATTGACCTAAATGCAGATGCTCTATACAATGAAAAGCAGGAAAATCTCAGAGTGTGGTTGCTGAAATTTTTGATATCTAAGAAACCAGTGCCAGAATGGTTTCACAAAAGATGAAATCTTCATGGCAATGACGTTTGAACACAGCAGTTCAAGCCTCGGTCGTCAATGTCAAATGGTGTCTGCTGAAAATAACACTTTAGGCCCCGTTGTCCTCAAAATTCAAAAGACTTTTGATCTCAAGCAGATCAGCCATCAGTCTTATGGGAAATGACGTCTGTTCACATCAGTTCAGGCCTCGTTCTTCATGGCAATGACTTCTGATCATAACCGTTCAGAACTCGGAATTCACGACCACAGCAATGAACCGTCAAGTTCAAAGCTGGTTCCAAAAGTTGTTCCTCTAGCAGTCAAGACAGCTACATCACGACAAGAGTTGGAATTACTATTCCACCTTCACATAGCAATGCTGAGGACAACAGGTATATATATAGAAAATACAAAATTAGAAAATCAGAAAATTTCCAAAAAGATTCTTCTCGACATGTCTCTTGGAATCGATAACATTACGTGCTTAGAAATGTCGATTAACATTGACACGGGTGGTACTATGAAGTTCGAGCGCGAGTTTTTTCAAATAGTTTCAAAACATGTCATTTCATTTTTTTCTAAATGGCTTATGTGCAAATATCAGTACATAACCCGGACTTCAAATAAAGGAAGGTTTATAACTTATCCTCACAACGAGAAAATTAACGTTTCTCGGTCTTGAGCTGTTCTTACAAGACATTCAATGTTTTAGCTCAAGAAAAAGGATAGTGTACGTTTCAGTGCGCTTACCCTTAACGTTAGAAGAGAAGTCCTCTAACATTTGGTTTTTCAAAAAGTTGAACACAATTTTTCAAGAATTTCTCGATGACAATTCATAATCTTTCAAAATTGTGTGTTCAACACTCCATCCCTCACAATGTTTTCAAAAGACAACAATTTTTTAATTGGTCCTATTTTTGAGGGGAGTAGTTTTCGAAAAACCAAGTTTTAATGTACTTGGATACGTCAACCACAACAATAATTATGTCTTCAAAACATTATCAAAATTGTTCCAAACCATTCATGCTGATAATAATTTCTCCAACAGATTTTCAGACATATTTTAATCACAAGGTATGTCTAAAACTAAGTGTTTTATTAATTTTAAATAAGGGATGAAAATGTAATTAAATATGATCTATTCGACTCAATTGTGCTGAAGACAAGGTTTTTGGTTTCGATCTTATACCCACAACATCTTAATTCACACGATATCCGAAGTCATAAGGTTGGTTAGGTTAGGAAACAATCCTATGATCCAACCAGAACCGGAGGATCTACCCAAGGATAATCCAAAGTTAGAAATAGCAGTCCTTAGGTATGATTGGAGATGAATGTATATGGGAATAATGCCGACTAAGATTGAGCTAACACTGAAACAATCACAACAAGGTGTTAGTAATGACGTCCTGGTAAGCATTGAAGGCGTTGAAGAATGAAAAAGAAATGTATGGATAAAGGGTGTAAAGAAAGAAGCCCTCCACACAACTTAAGGCAGAAACCGGGTCAATACATATGCTGTCAGAATCACAAGTTGATTGCTGACATTGAAAACGACATCATGGACCCAGTGATGCAATGCACAACCCTTCTCAGCCATTCGGGTTGTTCACTCAACAGAAACCTGAACTCATTTGTACACGAGAAACACACGTTATCTATTGACATCTCATTCCGAGATCGTTGATATTGAACAGGTGGCAATATGCTCCAGCCTCCGAGAACTAAAACCAAAATCACTATCGAGTCTAGAGCCAAGATGATCAAAAAAAAACTCTTTATGACACAATCCAACTTCAAACACTAGTTGAACATCACAGTCAACAAGCTGTTATCAAGAGTCCTACGCAATATCATTGTGATATTTGCCAGAACATCCGAGTGATACTAATGTATTCACAATGAAGATGGAAATCCTGCTTGAGTCAACATCAAACAAGCTCTTGGTAGGTGACTTGCGAGATTCTATATGAATCAAACTTGTGACAACTGGATATCGATTTGGTCCAGTAAATGAATTGACGGTTGATGAATTTTGATAAAAACATGACACTCTCGATGTGTTACAAAACACTCTTTAAACGAGTGACACGTCGATTGATTTTCAACTCATTTTCGTCGTTTATCAAAACATAAACCTGCAGGTCAAACGGTGGTAACGGCAACCTCAATCCCATTCAAATGCTCAATCTACGAAGACATACTATCTAGAAAGCTCAAGATTGAAAGACAAAGACTTCCGCTAACTCTGATTTGAAGCTTTCAAGATGATGAATAGTATGAGCATGTTGGTCAAAGTCATAAGATCGCAAGATGGCATAGACGATAAAGACAATGACAAAGGCTCAAAGTCAAGATCACAAAGCATGAAGGAACAAGCTTACAACAAACAACGAAGACAAAGACCAAGAACACTCGAGCTTAAACGACAAAGCAATATCACTGATCTCATGGAAGGATCATTAATGAACTCACATTCGGGGAGATTGTTTGCCTCAATTTTATTGAGTCAATAAAGGAAGCTCGTTCCCGGGTGTTCAAGACCTCACTTCGGGGGAGATTGTTAAGCCCTCAAATATGAGTCGAACAATGAAGTCTGGTCACTCTACGATGGAGCTTCGGTCTTTAATTAGTTAATGTTGTAATAGGATAATATCGGGAATCGGGCTCGATAGTTAATCTAATATTGTATATGTTTTGGGTTTAATCCCAAGCAAAACCCGAGCCCGGGTCCTAGTTAAATATCCCGCGTGTCACTTTTAAGTGTCGGGGTATATAAGGAACTTTTCCACTTGGAAAAGTAAGTTGTTCAAAAACTAAAAATATCTTTCCTTTTCACTCTCAATTCTCTCCTAGGTATCTCTCTCTAGAACAACTCTCTCTTTCTCATTTCTAGTTCCGATTTCGTGATCGATTATATGAAGTGAAGTGTTAACGGGATCCTACAAAAATATTTTGTTGCGAATAAACAAGATATTGAGGAATTGTCCATACGAAAAATCATAATTATTGATACGCGCCTTTTCCACATAAAAGGGGAATCTTTTCCAAATCATTCCCGCAGGAGATCCGGATTTTTTTTTTCTGATCCTTCGATAAAAAGATTCATTCTCTTCATAAAAAATAGGAAGTAGAACCAATAAATATTCGTATTCCATTCATACCGTGGAGTTTGAATACCCATTCAAGAATGTTTTGGATCCAATCCATAGGAATCAATAAAAAAGGCAAATCACTTATGATACACCAGATCCTGCTCGTTTAATGATAGAGTGAAAAAATCCTGCCAATTCTTGAAATCTCTCCTTCGAATCAAAATCGTGTGTAACGTGTAATCCTCCCCCTATTCCGTCATGAATAGATGAATAAATCAAAAAATGGATTTTTGTTCAAGAATGAAATCATTGTTGGAACGTCCATATCCGGTTCATCTTTCGGAACCATATCACATCCTGAATCTGATGCGGGCGTCATTGCATTTGCTTGTGTGATTGAGATTTTGTTGCTAAAGACTTGCTTGAGGTGAGTTCTCGTAGCCCCACTTTTTACTGGTTTTTCCGTTGGGGGAAAATGATACTCAAATGTGTTTTGAAATGTTTTGAATTGATCTGTGCGAAATGTGGTTTTGTTTTTGGGACAATATGTGTGCTTATGACTGCTATATGAATATTATATGTTGTATGATTGTTTGGAGTGGATGGGTACGCCTACCCAGTATTTGTGTGATTATTGGAATGGATGGGTACGCTACCCCTGGTCTGTGTGTGGTCCTGCCCTAATTTTAGTGCTCCGGCTGGTAGGCCCTTTAGGTGCGTAAGTGACATATGGTTATTAATTAGCGGTGATGCTAAGGTTGTTTTCATATATTCACTGTCATATAGCACTATTATCCACTGTTTGAAATATTGGCATAGCTTTTGGGTTTAAGGTCAAACCTACGAGCTCACCAACATTATTGTTGACGTTTTCGATATCCATTTCAGTGAAATGAAATAAGAATATTGGTGATTTGATAGCAGACTTAGAGTATCCCGTTGGAAAATCATGTGAAGTCTTGCTTGCTTATTTTGTTTGGTTTTTAGTATTTGGAAGTTTGGCTTAAGTTCGGATTATGGACCCCTGTGATGGCATTTGAAAATTTGTAAGAGATTGTAGATTTTGGTTGTGATTTGGGACATCACTCGAGGTTGTTCGAGGTTGATGATCTTCATAGCACTTGAAGTTTATGCATTGTAGTTTTCTCTATATTGTATCTTGTGTCTATGATAAGATCTTTAATTGCATTCCCGAGTTTTCCGCCATTGTCGGGGTGTGACAGATTGGTGTTAATCAAAGCCAAGGTTATATAGAACTAGGTGGATTGGCCTAGACTATAACCTAAGATCCGTCGTTTAGTTGCGTATAGGATCTATGTGCTTGGTGTTCCGCTTTTGTTTGCTTTTGTGTGTTCGCAGTTTGGTGCTTTAGTTATGTCATCATGAAATGTGTGAGCTCAATATTTAATATGACCAGGAAGGGATGCGAATATAAGTACGATGGCCAACGTAGTTATAAGCGTATCACAACTCACTCATACTTAGTAATGTTGTTCACACAAATCGATGTTGACACCGGTAAAGGTGGAGTTTATGTGTAATCTGTATAATAGAAAAGAAATCTAAATATATATGTATAAGTCTTCATAGCCTACCTAACGAGCCCATGTTCTCCCTCGTAAGATAATGCCTGCACAAGGATGATACCTAAATGCTGGCCGACTGCTGCCGGAAAATCATGTTAGAAGGTGGAACAGTGGTATCGGGGTTGGTAGAGGTAAAAGGGGTAGAAGACCTAGGGAAGGTAATGATGAGCATGTTGATGATTTGAATGGTCAAGGAAATGACCAAGGAATGGGAGCCAATGGGGGTGTAGAGGGAGTCAATGGAAATGTAGAGGGAGCCAACGGGGGAGCTCTCGAATTCTCGATGATCATTTCCCAACAATTGCAGAACCTCTTACCCGCCATGCTAGCTCAGATTAGTAACCGAGGGAATGTTTGGAAACAGATGGTTAATGTGGTTAATGAGAACGTTCAGGAGAATGTTGGGAATGTGATAGTAAATGGCAATCGGCTAGGTTGTTCATATAAGGAGTTCTTAGCTTGTAACCCTAAGGAATATGATGGTAAGGGAGGTGTTGTAGTTCTTACTCGTTGGATTGAGAAAATGGAGTCTGTGCATGATATGTGGTTGTAGTGTTGACCAAAAAAATATAAATACACCGCTGGTTCATTTTTAGGTAAGGCTTAACGTGGTGGAACTCTCAGATTGCACGCTAAGTCGGGCAGTAGTTATTGATAGTAGTCAGTAATGGACTTCAAAGTTTTATGATGATACAAGAGTTTTGTCCTAGTCACGAGATGCAAAAGTTGGAATCTGAGTTGTGGAATCATGACATGGTCAGGGCTGGCCATGCTACGTATACTGATAGGTTTCATGAGTTGGCTAGGTTAGTTCCACATTTGGTAACTCTAGAAAGTAGGATGATTGAGAGGGTATGTGTATGACCTTGCTCCATAAATCCGTGGGATGGTGGCAGCAATGGAGCCAAAGACTATACAGAAGGCTGTGCAGATTTCTGGTGCACTGACCGATGAGGCTGTGAGAAATGGATCAATTAAGAAGGTTGAGAAAAGAGGAAATGTAGGGGAACCTAGCAAGGATAAGAATGGTAGGGATGATAATAAGAGGACTAGGACTGGGAATGCTTTTGCTACTACTGTAAACCCTGTAGGAAGAGAGAATATGGGTACTTGGCCCAAGTGTACCACCTGCAACTCCTACCATGCACCCGGAGGGCCTTGTTACACATGCTTCAACTATAACCGCCTGGGTTATTTAGCAAAGGATTGTAGAGGCGTGCCGAGGAATGTGAATCCTGTCAATGCTAGAAACCCAACTGTTAGGGCATGTTATGAGTGTGGTAGTACCGACCATGTCAGGTCAGCTTGTCCTAGATTGAATAGGGCACAAGGACCGGAAGAAAATCGTCCAAATCAAGTTGCTGCTAATAACGAGGGTCAGGGTCATGGAAACCAAGGGAACCAGGCTAGGGGTAGGGCATTCATGTTGGGAGCAGAGGAAGCTCGCCAGGATCCAAACATTGTGACGGGTACGTTTACTTTGAACAATCATTTTGCCACTACCTTATTTGACTCTGGTGCCAACTATAGTTTTGTTTCCACTACTTTTATACCTCTGTTAGGCTTAGAGCCTAGCGAATTAGGTTTCAAATATGAAGATTAGAGATGAGCTACGAGCAGGCTAGTAGAGAAGATAAGGTTATGTAAGGGTTTGGCAAACTAAAATCGAGGGTCATAACTTTGACATCGACTAGATACCAGTTGGGTTTGGGAGTTGTTGGATGTGATTTATAGGTATGGACTGGTTGTCTAATTATAAGGCTGAAATAATTTGTCATGGGAAGGTAGTAAGGATACCACTACCGGATGGCAAGGTGCTTAGAGTATCAGGAGAGAGACCGGAAGAGAAAGCGAGATTTTAAATAGGTGCTAAGGCTGGTGATAAAAAACAAGAAGAGATTGTTGTGGTTATAGATTTTCTTAAGGTATTCCCAGATGATCTATCTGGATTACCGCCTATTCAGGAAATTGAGTTTCGAATTTAGTTAATCCTCGGAGCAACACCGGTAGCAAAGTCTCCCTATCGTTTGCCACCTTCTGAATTGGAGGAGTTGTCGGGAAAACTCAAAGAACTCCAAGACAAAGGTTTCATTCGACCAATTCGTCGCCTTGGGACGCATAGAGTGTTTGTTAAGAAAAAGGATGGTTCTTTTAGGATGTGCATTGATTATAGAGAACTGAACAAGTTGACTATTAAGAATCGTTATCCACTTCCTAGAATTGATGATCTATTTGATCAACTACAAGGGTTGTAGTTTTTCTCAAAGATAGACCTTAGGTCTAGATACCATTAGCTGAGAGTGCATGAGGATGACATTCCAAAGACAGCATTTAGAACATCTTATAGAAATTTAGAGATCACAGAAAGCCTTAGTGGACTGACCATAACGCACCAGCAGTAATCATGGAATTAGATTAATTAGAGTTTTTTAGGCCTTATCGTGAAAAGTTAGTGATAGTGTTCGTAGACGATATCTTATTCTACTACTGAGAAAGCCTCGAGAGGAGCATGTAGAACACTTAAGGTTAGTCTTAAGACTGCTCAAAAAGGAGAAACTGTATGCTAAGTTTTCTAAGTGTGAATTATGGCTAAGAGAAATACAGTTTCTTGGGCATATGATAAATCGAATGATCATGTAGACCCTAGTAAGATTGAAGTTGTTAAGAATTGGAAAGCCCCTAGAACTTTGACCGAGGTCCGTTCGTTCTTAGGATTGGCTAGATATTACCGTAGGTTCATTGAGAACTTTTCTAAGATAGCTAAGTCTCTTACTATCTTAACTCAGAAGTGTAAGACTTTTGATTGGGGTGAGGAACAGGAATTGGCATTTCAAACCTTGAAGGATAAGTTGTGTAATGCGCCTGTTCTAGCTCTCCCCGATGGACCGGAAGACTTTGTGGTATATTGTGATGCGTCCGGGATAGGACTAGGCTGTGTGTTAATGCAAAGAGGTAAGGTGATAGCCTATGCGTCTAGGCAGTTGAAAATTCATGAGAAAAATATACTACCCATGATTTGGAGTTGAGGGTGCGATCGTGTTTGCACTTAAGATCTAGAGACATTATCTGTATGGGACAAAGAGTGTCATCTATACGTAACATAAGAGTTTTCAACATTCTTTAGTCCTAGAGAGAGTGAATATTGCGCAACGTTGGCTAGATAAGAGTTGTTTTAGATAGATTATGAACAGTACAATTCACTACCATCCCGGTAAGATGAATGCGGTGGTTGATGCCCTAAGTAGGAAGAAAAGAGTAAAGCCTAAGAGAGTTAGAGCTATGAATATGACCCTTCAGTCAAGTATCAAGGATAGGATACTGACGACTCAGAAGGAGGCTGTGGATGAGTTTGCAAGATTACAGAAAGGTTTGGATGAAATGATAGAACAGAGAAGTGATGGAACTTTGTACTACCTAGGATCGAATATGAGGTACCTAATGAGGGTGAGGTAAGAACCCTGAAAATGGATGTAGCCCAAAACCAAAGGTACTATGTACACCCAGGACTTATAAGATGCATTATGATTTGAGAGATAGGTATTGGTAGCCTAGAATGAAAAAAGGATATAGCTGAGTATGTTAGTAAGTGTTTGACTTGTCTAAAGGTTAAGGCCGAGCATCAAAGGCCATCTGGCTTGCTCCAACAACCTGAGATTCCTATATGGAAATGGGAAGGAGTAGCTATGGATTTTGTGACTAAGTTGCCTAGGATTAGTTTTGGGTCTTGAATTTAGGATCCAATAAGCAATAGAGTGTTTAGTCAAGAGAGAGAAAGATATAAAGTAAAAAAACGAGAAAAAAGAGAGAGGAGGAGTGATATAGAAAAGATAAGAATGAGATTAAAAGAACATCACACAAGACAACAGTCCTCAAAATGGGAGGTGAGAGGTATATTATAACCCATTTACAAGAATGAGCATGGAGCTCTTCGCTTTTAGACTTTAACTATTTATCGGGTCTCATGACTTTATTTTAGTCACGAACCTTTCACCTAACCTATTACATAATATTATTTCTCTATTTATTACAAGACTCTTATGATTTAAAGCAAATGCGTACAATATCAAAGGTACATTGCGGATTTATCAACGTCGTCAATGACTTGAAAACATAGGGTGTTATAAAATCTGTGTCAATAGCTCAAGCAAGAAGGAATATGATAACATACTTGAAGAATCAAGGAGGTTACAAGGAGAGCTACTTCAAGAGAATGAGCTATAATGACATCAGACCAATTTTTGAAAGGGTATGGGATCATGTCAATACTTTTATTCCTATAGGGTCCGAAGTTGAAAAAAGATTCTTCTAAACCAAGTGAAAGAGAAACTTCAAAAATAGTAGAAGAAGAGAAGGTTGAAGAAGAAGATGTGAATCCTAAGCCAGTGTTGATTGAAAAGAAAGCTGTTGGAATTAGAAGAAAAACACTTGCAAGAAGAAGAGCTAGTGACAAACAAGGTCAAGACAGCTCAAAGAGACAGAAGAAAGAGAAAGAAACAGCTGATTATGAGGAAGAAAAAGATGAATTAAGAATTTGGTTGATAGTATTTCCAGATGAGGAAGAATTTATAGATCCTAAAATCTTGCATACTAAGTTTCCTATAGTTGATTAGGAATTTCAAAGTTTATATAGTATGCATGTTTACAAGATTATAAGGGATGATGGGAATACTAGTTATCATAAAACCTTTGAGAGTATGCTAAAAAGTTTTGATAGACATGACTTAGAGGTTTTACACAGGTTGGTAATGGAGAGATTTCAAGATAACACTCCAGAAGGATACAATTTGATGTTATGGGGTGATCTGAAGATACTAGTAGATCCTGAGCAAGATGAATTCATCTGGAAGAATCAAAACCAGTGGAAAATAATCAGTTAGAAGCTGTATGAAACTTGTGGAGTTCACACACTGATGGTTGATGGTACTTTGATGACTATTCATATGTTTGTAGAGAAAAAGTATCCACTCACCAAAGAAATACTTTAGAAGATGCTTAACTGGAAATTAGAAGCTAAAGTAGAAAGTTCTATGGCATTTGAGTTGCTAAAGTTTATCAAGACTCATATTGAAGAACAATAAAAGCATGTTTGAAAGAAACCTCAGCAAAAGAAGAATTGAAGATCTAATCCAGAAGAAACTTGAGATTTTAGAGTAAATCACAAGTTTAGGGGAGGATTGTTAGGATTCTATAGCTTCTATAAGTTAATACAGTCGGATCAAGATTAATACTTCTAGTGAAGACTTAATGCTGTTAATGAAAATTGAAGAAATAAGTCTGAGTCTTTAGTACTGCTAGCTTTATAGTTTGTATTGCCAGTACAATGTTAGTACTGACGGTAATAGTTAATATTGTTAGTTAGTATTAGTATTACTAGTGTATTGTATTAGTATTGCTTATGGGATATGCATGAGATATCTTAGGAAAGGATATGCAAGATCTCTATACGTATTTTATAAAGCCCATTAGGGTTTCCTTGGTGTATAAAAGGAACCCTAGTCATAGTTAGTAATATATAGACCAATATAGTTCTACACAGATCAATAGAGATCGATTAGCAATCATAGTTTTTGTAATCTGTAACCTAGGCAGAATTCAAGGTTAATAATAAAATAATTCTATTGTTATCATACAATAGTTCTTTTTTAGCATTATTTGATTATTTTCCTCCGATAAATTCAATAGAGTCAAATCATGATACCTAATGTATGCTGTTAAGAATTATCTAAAGGAACAAACCCTTTACAAGCTAAAATTTAAGATCTTTTCAGAAAACGATCCAACATTCTTGATCACATTTTAATCACATTTTCTCCCCCACCAAAATAGCATACCATATGATATTTTTGATATCAATGGATTAAAATAGCTATATGAGATTTTGAAAGCACATGGGAGATTATTACATTTTAATCCAGTTTTCTCCCCCTCAAAAATAGCATACCATATGATATTTTTGATATTTTTTAGATTAAAATGGATATATGAGTTTTGAAAACACATGGGAAAAAACGGATATAGCATGATTATGATTTGGAACATTTTCGAATGTTTTAAACAAATTTGAAAAACTAGTTGTGCCAAGTTTGTCTATATCTAAAACGGATGGTCACTAAGCCGCTAACGACGGTTTTGAATACTCTCAAACGGATGCAACCCGAACGATGCTAACAACGCTTTTGAGTACCCTAGACCGGATGCAACTTAGATCGCTGATGCATTTGTCGATATACTTGACAACAACTATTTTTGACATGGAAAATATTCTTTTGATTAAAAACATTTTTCTTTTAAACTCCTCCTCAATAATACAACACTTCGCATTGGAAGACACCACAAGTATATTAAGGGATAGAGTAAGTGTTAAGCTTATAATTTTGAAAGATTTTGAATTATCTTTGAAAAATTCTTGAAATATAATGCTCAAACACTACTTGTATTGAAAAACTCTCCCTCAAAAATAGCACAAATCAAAAAGTTTATTGAGGAAGGGAGTGTTGAATACATAATTTGAAAGATTTAAAAAAAAAATCTTTTTGAGAGATTATTAAAAATTGTGTTCAACATTTTAAAAAATTTACTTGAGCTCAAGATTTGAAATATCTTAATGAATTAGCTTAAGTCCGAGAAGTTGTAAGCTTCCCGTTGTGATGATAAATGTACGGAAATGTACACTTTCCTTTCTTTGAAGGACGAGTCCTAAGCCAACATTTACTTAGAAGTCATATGTCCCGAGCAAACATTTTGAAAGAAATTTGATAAAAATTGCTCAGGACAAAGAAGATTTCTCTTTTTTTGAACATAAAGCGCGCTGAAACATATACTTTTCTTTTATTTGAAAACTGGGTTGTTATCTGATATTTAATAAGAAGCCATTGACTTGAGCTACAAAACTTTGAATGTTTTGTTTGAATAGCTCAAGACCGAAAAGATTTATTTTTTTATTGTTAAGGATAAATGTACTGAAACATACATTTTCCTTTTATTTGAGGCACGAGTTACAATATGACATTTGATTACAAACCATTGTATCATCGAATTAGACAACAACTTTTGGAACCCATTTAAGCACAGTGCTAACGGGTTTGCCAAGTTTTGAAAACCAATTGAGAGTTATGTCAAGTCGATGTAAAGATGTTGAGTTCCAACGAGGGCTTGAAACCGGTATTTCATTTAAAAACAACTCTCATGGAATCAATGGAGATTTAAAATTCCTTTTGATTTTCCATTGATTATTGAAACTCGGTGTTGCTTGTAGAGTTTTAAATCTTGTTGATGAAGAAGATTTCCATTTGTTGTTAACATTTGGTGTATCATTCTGAAAAATAATTTTTGAAACATTTGAAAATCTTCCATTGTTTTTGTTTTTCAAAGCCAAGTCATTCTTGTTTTGTATTGAAAGCATTTCTGATTTGGAATATTTGAAAGATTTCAAATGACTTTGCTTTGGTCTCCACACTTGTTTTACTAGTGTAAACTGAGAGTGTGGAGTTACAAAAACTTCATTCTTTTCTTTTAAAACACTTGTCTTAAAAACCATTTGAGAGGTAGGTGTTTTAAAAGTTTAAGATTTCTTAGAAAACCTCCACACTTGTTTTATAGTGTAAAACGAGAGTCTGATGTTTCAAAAGATTGATTCTTTGCATTTGAAACACTTGTCTTAAAACCCTTTAGAGGAGTAGATGTTTCAAAAGTTTGAGATTTCTTAGAAAACTCCCTACCTTTTTGCAAATAATAGGTTGTAAACTGAGAAATCCTTTTTGAAAACAGTTTTGAGGATTCAACCATGTGATCCTTTTCCAAAACACTTACATTAGGTTTTGAATATTTTGAAACATTGGTTTTCCTTTTTGTCCGATTAAGAAAATCAAACTTTACTTTTAAAGAATTATATGTAGTTCTCAACTCATGATATTCCTTTTGACAAGAATGAAGATCGTGTGATGCCAACTTTGATTCTAAAGATGCAATTCGTTTCAAAAGTTGATCTTTTTCATATTTAGGCAAAGACTGTGTTGTGACTGGTTTTGACAAATCCTTTTGCACAACAACTTTGGGAGTAAACCATGATTTTTAATGTTGAGATGTTATCAAAAGTTTATCAGCTAGTGGTTTTCCCAAAATTGAAGGTTTATCAAACTTAGTTTCCACAGACTTCCCTTTTAGATTTTCAAGTTGAGTGCTTAAATGATTAATTTCTTTCAAAATTTGATCCTTTTCAGCTTTAGAATCTTCAACCTTACGAGATAATTGTCGTTCGAGAACAACTTTTGTATTTTCAAGTTTTTCGAAATATGCTTCAAATTTAGTTGTTCTGTTCGACAATTCAAGCTTGACATCATCAAAATATTTTGTCTTTTGAGTTAAAACATTTTCAAGCTTGACAATCTTTGTTTGAAGCTCACATTTTTCATTTTCACAATTATTTTCCCTGATTCCTTTTCAAGTTCAGAAATATGACTCTCAGCAATAGAACTTGAAGAGGAATCATCTTTACACAAAATGTGATCAATCATGAATTCAAACAATGTAGACCTTAAATTTTCTTTCTATAACTAAACTCATGACTTTTTGAATGAATAAAACATTTTTTTGTAAACCAACTTCAAGTGTTCATTCTCTTTAATTAATGAAGCCACTTGATGTTCCAACTCAGTGTTTTTAGTTTCAATCTCATCAAATTTGACCTTAACTTTGACCTCATCACATTGATTAGTCTCAATGTTTGAACTTTGAATTGACTCAAACAAATCTTTATAAGTTTGTTTCAAATGAGCATTCTCGTTTTGTAATGATGCCAAAAAAATCTCATTTTCTTTTTGTATTGTAATTAAAGAATTATTTTCTTGAGTCTTGTGGTGAAGTGCTATTTCAAAAGCAATGCTTTATGCCTCAAGTTTGGAAAAATATTTTTCAAGTTGAACCATTCATTTTAACAACTGTTTGTTGACTTCAACAACATCATTAAAAACTTATCAGTAGTTTTACTCTCATTTGAAACATCTTTTGACTCTTTTGAAAGTCGTTTAATTTCATCTTGTAAATTCTTATACCTAATTTCCACACAAGAGGTAGTGACAAGATTCTTAACATCTTCAGCTAAGGTTGCTTCCAAGAGTCGATCTTTTAAAAGCTCGTTTTGTTTGGGAGTTTCATCAAGATCACTTTCTATCGAAACAAAAACATCCATAATTTCTTTTACATCTTTTGAGAATCATTTTTGAAATATTTCAAAATTCAAATGCAATTTATGAAGAGTAGGTTTCACCTCTTGTTGACAAAAATGAGTTAAACGAATTTCTTCTCGACTTGTATAGAAAATGATTTCTCATTTAAAAGATTTTTGTAACAATTCAAACAACGTAGTAAATTCATTTTCCATTTTTTTTCAAATACAGTTTCATGTTGTTTGAACTTGGCATTGATGCACAAGGTGATTTTGATGTATTTGTATTTGAAGGATTTTTAGAAGATGTAAAAGTTTTTGAAAAATATATTTGTTCAAGAGAAAGTTCAACTTGTGGAACAAAAAGTTTCATAAAGTTTGTTCAATTTTGTATAATCGATTGGTTTTATTTTTAACTCTTGAACTCTTTCATCTTTTTGAAACACTTTCATTTTTAATCGACTCTTTTTAGCATCCTCAAGAGTTTCCTCAGAATCGAACACATGCAGTTGTACATTCTTATCATGAATTTCGTAAGCATCATATAGCTTAAGAATATTGGCATTGACTTGTGAAAACACGTGAGAACCTTATATCCCAAACCCGACTTACGTATATTATCCGGATACGCTCTTTGTTCATTTGTAAGCAACCAAAGTGTTTCAGTTGATTTGCCTAATTTACAAACAATGTTTTCAAGATCTTTGTTTTTAGCTTGCAATTGAAGAATGTCATTAAGATATTTGTCCTCATGGTGTTTAAAATTTGCTTTCAAAGTATCTTGCTCTTGACATACACTTGAAATATGACCTTTTTGATATGAAATTTGCAATTGTAAGTTATATCGTTGTTGTTCTAAATCTCGAATTATATCCATATCACAAATAAACTGATTTTGTAAATCATTTTGTAATCGTCTTGCTTTACTGTCAGCCTCAATGAATTTGTTAAAAAAATGTGGTGTTGTTTCCTTTTGATATTTCAAAAACACAGACCTTTTCCTTATATGTTTTTAGTTATTTGGTTAACAAATCATTTTCTTCTTTAAGTGCTTTATTATTCTCGTTTGTTTTCTCAACTTTATGATCATTGTACCTTAGTTTTGTCTTGTCATGAGAAGATTTGGCAATGATGATATCATAATCTGAATCATTCTTACTCATCTTTGCACCTTCAGCATCCGTATCTTTCCCTGGACTGCTGTTTTTACCCTGCTGTTTAGTGACATTCAAATTATCATTTAATATTGTTCCTACATGCATCATGCTTTCATGTTTCTGAAACTCGATTTCATTCAACCGTTTCACTTCGTTCCTTCTTTCTTTGGCATTTTGTTCTTTTATCCGCAATTCTTCTTCATGACATGCTCTTTCATTAATCCTTTTTAATATAATTTAGGTAACATAGATTTTTCTTTTTGAGACTCTCAGTATCATAGTGAACATACTCTTGAAAATTTTCCTTTTAACGTGTAAGGTCCGACTGATATTGATAAGAATAAGACAAAGGAGACTTGGGATCAAAAAATGTCTCAAACTATTTCTTGAGCACTGCCAAACATGTCCTGGAATCACACTCATGAAGTTCCTCTTTGTCAAGTTGTTTCTTTAGTTGATCTATGTTATGATCAAATATATTCTTGAAGGAATGAAAGTTTTCTTTAAAGAGAAACTAAAAAGCGTATTTCCCACTCTGATGAAACCAGTCTGGACGTAGACCGTGAATGCATGTCTGAAAGTTATGACAATTGTTGTCGAAATTCTTTTTCATTTCTTTCTTTATACATACATGAATATACCATATCTTTCGATTCCATTTTCTTTCGATATATCACAAACACAATCACAAATGATATCTCAAAACAAACTCAATTAAAGTTGAATCCAAATACTACCCAACCCGAACCCAAATCTTTCTCGGTTATCATAGTTTTCACAAAAATATCAATCAAAAATGAATCAAGATTACGATAAAACCATAAATGATTAATTTTTAGTGAATATAAGCTTTTTAAGTACCACAAAAAATGTATCTGGTAAGTACAACTTTCCTATGTGAGTACAAATTTCGATAAACACTAAAACGTAACAAATCCTACTCGTGATTATCAAAGATTATATATTTTCTATAAAGTATCCAATGAAACTAAATCAACAATATGATGAAACCGTAAAGTGAGCAATTTCGATGAAATTGATGCGCTTAAAAACATTTTTGAAAATGAGCTCCACAAATTCGATAGAACTGAAATGTGAGTTTTACCAATTTTGAATCGAAAATGAATCACAAGATCAATAAAACCGAAAATGTAAACACAATCAATTCTCAAGCATTTTTTAGAACTAGACCGAAAAGTTAAACAACTACACAATTTTGATGAAACTGAAAGTGTGAACACTACTTATCAAAAATAATGATCTATAGTAACTTCAAATTCGATGAAAGAAAAAATAAAGAACTAATCTATTACAACTCGATAAACAAACGAATACAAAGGAAATGAATACCGAAAATGATAAAACTCCTACCACAACCCAATTCGATAAAACCAAAAATGGTGTTGTATCCAAAATTCAATCCAAAATTTTAATCACTCTCAAATTATCAACCCGCAATTAAAAACTGTGATCCAAATATCAAAACTCAACTAAAAAATTCAGCTCTTACGTATAAAGCATAACAAATTCAAATTAGTGACAATTTTTGGTATGATAAAAAACAAAAAATAGCACTAGTATTTTTTTTAAAAAACTTACAACTTGGCCCAATCTCAAAATAACCCAGCTCACCCCGTTTTATTTTTCTTTTAGCTCTCTTTTTTTTCGTTAACCAGGCCCAGAAAACACAACACAATCAGGCCCGAACACTTTTGCTATATATCCACTTTATAGATTCACAACCCTAAACCTAGAACATACACATATACACCCTCATGCCTCTCTTTATTATCACTCTTGCAGCCTCAACAAATTTCCTTAATCTCCTATAAAAAAACTAGACGTAGTCACCCTTAGCTATCATTCCACATAAAGAACAATATAGTGAATAACAACAACATGTTTTTTTAACAGATAGTTACGAAAATATGTCAAGACTTCTTGATAAAGTTACTTTTGATTTCTTCTTGTCAAGATTCGAATCACCGAATATATGATTTTTCGAAGAAGTCACAGGTAAGTATTTTGTGTTTTCTTGTTTTCGTTTAGATCGAAAAAAAAGAATGTCTTGAACACCCTTGTTCTTGATTTATCTTTATGATTTTTGTAAATTAAAAAGTGAAGTTTATGCTTCAAAAATCTTTTCTTTTTTTCTCGTTATGTATCAAAACAAAACACAAGAGATTTGAACACTTGTTGTTCTTGTCTTCTTTTTGTTTTCGTATATCAAAATAAGCTAGCCTTCAAAAAGATCTATGAATAAAACGTGTTTAATCTTTAAAGATTGTGGTTTATATTACTAACACGAATCTAAGATCTTGTTTATTTTCTTTTAAGTACGAATCTTGAATGATTTGGGATTGTGATTGTTGTTGTTTGTAATGAAGGAGGATGGGATTTAGGTTAGCCTTAAATTTGTTGTTGATGTTAAGAGGTTGTGATGTGAAACTAGTTGTGCATGTGGGTTCTTGTTGTTGTTTTTGATTAAAATCTGTGATGATGTTTTGTTTGTGGTATGGTAAAGATTATTACTTCAAGGAAACAAAACAACTTAAGATTGATTTTCTTTGTGCTTTTTTTACTTTTGAATTTGTTTAGATCTTGTGAGTCATATCGAAAATGAGACTTTGTCAAAATTAATCATTTGTCGATAATGATCTTTATCGAAAGTGATGCTTATCTAAATTAGTTATCTAGATTTGCTTACTTTCTGTTCAGAATAAGCAAATTTTGTACTATTGTTGCCACGACTCTTACGATAAAACCGTAAGAAATAAATTTCGGTTGCATAAAACACAACCAAAATTAGCACAATAAGCACAAAATCACTCAAGTAAGCAGTTATGCAGAAAAAATTAGAATAAGTAGTATTAAGCACAAATTTAAGCAGATCTGACTTTTTGACCAAAAAGTAAGCATTAAGAACCAGTTTAAACTGAAAAAGCTTTAATAAGCAGTTTTGAATCAAAATTAGCTCAAATTTGACGAATAAGCACACAAAATAAGCAATAAGCTATTTGATTGAGAAATAAGCACGAATTAAGCAATTTTCATCAAATAAGCACTCAAAGAATAAAATAAGCACACAAAGTAAGCAAATCTGAACAGAATAAGCTCCAAATAAGCTGTCGGAATAAGCTGTCTAAATTCACGATCTCGGGAGGTCAGAGAAACTCAAAATATGAATAAGCCATTGTAGAGAGAGAAAGTAAAACTATTGAACGATTAGTGAAATATTACAAATGAGAGGTTCATCCCTCTAAGGAATATTAGAGGTGTTTATATAGCATTTACACAAGCCATCTTTGGCAATATTATAATTATAGTCCTTGTGTTTTAGGCTATATGTTAACTAATGTAATTTCCATATAGACACCATATTTTTAATCCTATAATCTTCCCCTTATGTGGTGGCATATGAAATTACTTATAATGTATCCTACAAGTACAAATACAAATACTCCAGCTTGGATCTTTCCATTACTTTTAGACGATACAATCTAATATGTATAAACTGAGTTAACTTCCCCCTCCCAGTTCATACTGCATGTCATCACGTAGCTTTTTTCATCTACTTCTTTTTGTCAAAGTTTCTGAATCAGCTTCCCCCTAAACCAACATTCGTATTGTAAGCAGATTATGAAACTATGATATAGCTTCATAGAAGAAGAAGTAGAAGTAGAACAGTAGATAAGAATCAGAGAAGTAGAAGTAGAAGAAGAAGCCAATCACATCAAATAGAACTTCTTCTCTGTCTTGATGAATATGAATCCGCAAGATCTTCTCACGTATGCACATACTTTACACACTAACCATCCAGAGGTTGAAAGCATACAACTCATCTACATAAGAGAGAAACTGACTTGAAGATAAGAAAGAAAGAAATGAAGGTGAGATAAGTACACATCTCTTCCCCATGATTGATGCAATCTATTGAACACTTCCTTCTCTTCCCCCTGATTATATTCGATGACCAACGAAATAATCATAACCTGTGTATGTCATAATATTTGATAGTAAGACCATGTGTGAAGTATCTTAAACCCGGTTCGTAAAAATCTCTCGTGAGAATCAACTGCCAATAAAAAACCTGTATTATTTTCTCCTCTTACTCATTCATTTCCAACCTCGTATTCTGTCGGCTATCTGTAATGAATACTGGTGGAGAAAACCTAATATGACGAACCTGATAATGAAGCAACATCCCCTAGAGTTGTGACTTAATCTTGTGCTATATGTGTGACAAAGAATCTCTTGAAATATCCTTAACAATGTGAGACAATGAGTACTATAATGTAACTTCTTAAAGTGATAGCTACTTTGTGGCTATAAAGAGAAAGGATCACAAAAGCAACTAGATATTCAAGTCTTCATCACTATCCTTATATGCTCGAACAAGTCATCTTCGCTAAAGAGGTAGAAAGAAGTAAAGACGAAATAAGTACACATCCCCATGAAATACTACTACAATCCTGATTAAATAATAATGAATTAACCTCGTAGTGATTTCTTACGGTTAAAACCAAAAATTAGCCTTATGAACGGTTTTTGTAAATCTTTAATAAGGATCGTTTTTAAGCAATAAGTGATGTTTCTATGAGTCCATATTAAACCATTTTCAATAACTAATACAAAAATTAGCTCATTTAAGTCCAGGCATAGTAAAATTCAGTTAAGTGTTTGTACCAGCCCAATGTATCGAAATGGATATACGGCCCTAAGAGAATAATATCAGCCACTGTACTACTTTTTGATATTAATCTCAGTGATTTTTTTCATTTGTTGTTATATTCGGCCCATGGGTCAAATGCCACTCCATTCCAAACTCCTTGTGATATATACCAAACATGCTTAACATTTAGGTCACACAATAACCATAAATCTTCTTTTATAAAATCCTCTACCTCTCTCTTTTCTAACACAAATCCAAATCTCATTTACAAAAGATAAGAATCTCAGCCACTCCTATCTCATTCTAGCATGCAATCTATAATTCAAACTGCTCATATACCGTAAACAAACAAAGAAGCAACGACCTATTTTTGTTTCTATTATGCTTTAAGATCTCACACGAAGGTCTCGGGTAGGTGAATTATCTCTTGTCTTGCATTTTTGTTTGAACGAAAGAAAGATAAGTGTGTAACAGATTTTTATATCTCTTTCTTTATTTTCAGATATTGAAGAGACAATATAGATCAATAATGTTTCTTGTTTGTTCATAAAGATCTTTTTTGAGTAAGATATGAACACACTACTGAGACCTTTGTTGGTCTGGTTTTCGGTTTCAAGTCGTGTTGTAGTTTGAGAAGTTAGGTTTGTAATTAAGATGGAGGAAGAGAATAAATTAGAGTAGTGAATTTGTTGAATGTTGTGAAGGAGAATCTGTTTCAGCTGTCGTGGTTTTGGCTATTTCGGCTTAGACTGGGTTGACTCGGTATGAACCGAGTTGACTCAGTATAGATAGATTTTGATACATATCGAAATGTGTCATGTTGAAATTCATATCAAAAAAACTTATCCAATTTTTGTCGAAATTAGCCATGAGATTTATCAAAAATTTAATTTCGATATAGCATTTTAAGTATGGATAGCATTTTAAGTATGGATAGCATTTTGTAGCAGTTGAGTTTATTGTGTCTTTTCGATAACAGGCTGGACGTTTTATCTTCATTACACAGGATGGTCTTGTGTTGAAATTGATATGAACTTGTAGCAATTACATATCTGTTCTTTTTTCTTCATATCATTCTCGACAGTAGTTATAATATCGAAGGTTGACCGTTGACCAAAAGACAATGTCGAGTTTGACCAGATTATCGAAATTCGACTAGATCTAAAATTACTTCCGAAATTGTTCAAAAAGCAGTTAATATCGAAGAAAAAAAACTTCTATGGTTTCGTAATTGTATTTGATAAACCGAGATGGAAAAAATCTTACGATAAAACCGTAAGCAGCCAATCCCGATCTAGTCAAACACATCAAAGAAGTGTAAATAAACGGCTGTCATAATCTGATATCACCAATAAGCTGTTAGACAAAAGAAGAAATAAGCTACTGAATATGTTGTAAAATAATCAAAATCTGGACCGAATAGGCTGATTAAGCTGAAGTAAGCAGAATAACCGAATTTGGACTGAATAAGATCGAATAAGATGCATAATAAGTTGAATCTAAATAAGCAAAAAACATTACAAATCGCCTTTGCAGCTCTAATACCACTTGATAGAAATCTAAATTACGATCTCGGGAGGTCGAGGAAACTTAAAATATGAATAAGCCATTTTAGAGAGAAAAAGTAGAATTATTGAATGATTAGTAAAATATTACAAATGAGAGGTTCACCACTCTAAAGAAGATTAAAGGGGTTTATATAGCTCTTACATAAGCCATCTTTGGCAATATTATAATTCTAGTCCTTGTGTTTTAGGCTATATAGAAACTAATGTTATTTCCATATAAACACCACATTTTTAATCCTAACAGTTCTTTGGTATTTAGACTCTAGGTGTTCCAAACACATGATGGACACCGTGATAAGATCATCTATTTTGTTTCCAAGTTTATTGGTACGGTCCGATTCGGCAACAATCATTTTGCAGCAATTATGGGATATAGAGATCTATAAATGGGGAATATTCTTATTTTATGTGTTTACTATGTTGAAGGACTTGGTCATAATCTATTCTTCATTTGGCAATTTTGTGATTTGGATCTTGAAGTAGCTTTCAGAAAACATACTTGTTTTGTACGGAACTTGGAAGGTGTTGATCTACTATCGGGTTCTTGTGGTTCTAATCTTTATACAATCTCAATGGCGGATATGATGAAGTCTTCTCCAATTTGTCTACTCTCCAAAACTTCAAAAAAAAATCTTGGTTATGACACTGTCAAATTTCTCACTTAAGCTTCAGTACCATCAATCAGCTTGCTAAACAATGTCTCATAAAAGGGCTACCCAAGTTAAAGTATACTAAAGATCATTTGTGTTCGGAATGTCAAATGGGAAAAAGCATGAAGGAATCCCATCCACACAAGCCAAAACCAAATACAAATGAAAAACTTCAAATGTCGCATATGGATTTGTATGGACCGATGCGGGTAGAAAGTATAAACAAGAAAAGATATATTCTTGTCATCATTGATGATTATTCTCATTTTACTTGGGTGAAGTTTTTGAGAACGAAAGATGAAGCTCCAGAGATTATTATCAAATTTTTGAAATGAGCTCAAGTCAGTTTGAATGCTACAGTAAGATATCTTCGTACCGACAACAACACATCATTTATTAATCAGACACCACGGAATTATACGAAACAGGTTGGAATTACTCATACTACATACACTGCATGTACTACACAACAAAATAAAGTAGTTGAAAGGCGTAACTGTACGTTGGTAGAGGCTGCAAGGACCATGCTTATTTTCTCCAAATCTCCTTTATTTCTATGGGCTGAAGTTGAAGCTACTGCATGTTATACTAAAAACCGCTTTCTTATCCATACCCGATACAATAAGACTCCATATGAACTGCTCAGAGATCGCAAACCAGAACTCAAGTATCTTCACGTTTTTGTGCTTTATGTTATCCGACAAACGATTATGAGGATCTTGGGAAACTTTATCCAAAAGCAAATATTGGAATCTTCATCAGTTATTCACCATCCAAGAAGGCGTACTGGAATACAACAAAAGGACCAGGCAAATAATGGAAACAATGAACATACAATTTGATGAATTTACTCAGATTGCTTCTGAACACCATGGGTTAGGACCCAAACTTCATGGTTTGACTTCTAGACACATTAGTTTAGGACTCGTGCTAAACCAAGCTGCGTCAACATCAGCTAAACTTCCTACAAAGAAGGATTAGGATTTGCTGTTTTAACCAATGTTCGATGAATACTTCAAACCTCCAAGTGTTGTATCTACCCCCATTTCCGCTGCAACTCTACTTCCACCAGATACATCCAGAGCATCTTGTTCTTCTACTTCCATTGATAAAGATGCTCCCTCTATAAGTACTTCACCAAATAATGAAACAAAAAACTTTCCAATCAATTCTACAAATGTTTAACCAAATAAAGAAGTTGCAAAGTTTGATAGTGATAGATTTACAAATCCATTTGCTCCTCTAGACACCAGCCTAACTAAGTAATCTTCAAGGACTTCAGACACTTCAAACATGCACACTTTCCAACAACCTCCAATTTACACAAAGTGATAGACAAAAGATCATCCGTTTACAACAATCATCGACGATCCATCAAAACCTGTTTCTACAAGACGTTAACTTTCTACTGATGCTTTACGGTGTTATTTCCATGCTTTCTTAGCTAAGAAAGAGCTAAATAATTACAAAGAAACAATGGAAGAATCATGCTGCATTAAAGTCATGCAAGAGGAGATCCATGAATTTGAGCGGCTTGAAGTATAGGAATTAGTACCTAGACCAGACAAAGCTATGATCATCAGTCTAAAGTGGATCTTTAAAGTGAAACTTGATGAATATGGCAGAGTGCTAAAAAATAAGGCTCAGTTAGTTGCAAAAGGTTATCGTCGGGAAGAGGGGATCGACTTTGAAGAATCATTTTCACCAGTCACTCGCATCAAAGCCATCAGAATAGTCTTAGCATATGCTGCACACAAGAATATGGTAGTATTTCAGATGGATGTGAAGATGACATTTCTGAACGGGATTTTAAAGGAAGAGGTGTACGTGAGTCAACTAGAAGGGTTTGTTAATCAAGATCATCCAAATCATGTATTTAGATTAGAGAAAGCATTGTATGGATTGAAACAAGCTCCTCGCGCGTGGTACGACTTGCTCTCTAAATTTCTTCTCAGCTAGAAATTTGTTAAAGGTGTAGTCGATCCGACATTGTTTACTCGGAAGGAAGGAAATGATCTTATTTTGGTACAAATCTATGTTGACGACATAATTTTGCTTCTACTAATCTAATCTATTGTGATAAATTTGCAAAATTAATGAGCAAACATTTCAAGATATCAATGATGAGACAAATATCATTTTTTATTGGACTTCAATTTTCTCAAAGTTTTAGAGGCATCTTTATAAATCAATCTAAATATGCTCTTGAAATGCTCAAAAAGTATGGTTTTGAAAAATGTGATGCTTTTGACATCATGGGACAGTCCAAACTGGATGAGGATCCAAACAGGATTCTAGTTGACCCAACTCATTATCGAGGAATGGTCAGATCCCTTATGTACCTCATAGCCAATCTCCCTGAATTAGTGTTTATCGTCTGCATGTGTGCTAGTTACCAGGCAAAGCCTATCGAAAAGCACTTAACTATGGTTAAACGGGTCTTTCGGTATGTAAAAGGAATCATTAACATGGGTTTGTGGTATCCAAAGGACACCGAATTTGATCTAATGGCTTTTGCAGATTCCTTCCATACAGGTTGCCAAGATACAAGACGTAGTACATCGGGAAGTGCACAATTCCTAGGAGAAAAACTTACCAGCTGATCATCCAAGAAACAAAAGTGTACCGCAATATCAACAACTGAAGCAGAGTATATATCCTTGTCCGATTGTTGTGCTCAAATCCCCTGGATGCGCTCATAATTAACTGATTATGGATTTAACTTCAACAAGATCTCATTGTACTCCTACTCAAAGAGCGTCATTGCTTTATATTGCAACACCGTGCAACACTCTAGGACGAAACACATCGATGTTTGATACTACTTTATTAAAGAGCAAGTTGAAAATGAGGTTGTTGAGCTATACTTTGTTAAGACCAACTATCAGCTGTCGGATATCTTCACTAAATCCCTCGCGAGAGAACGCTTCGAATTTCTGATCAACCACCTCGGTATGTGATGTGTCGTCATGGTTAGGTATTTATTTGTTATCAAGTTTTACATTTATATTTTGCCGACTTTACCTAAAAACAACACTTTAACGGGAAGTGTACCCGATCAGATGTAGCTTCGTTGGTAAGTAGGGTGTCGATCACTAAGAGTGAGAGCATTAATCTAATTGTTCTATTAATATTTTAGTTAACTAAATTACGTCAATTTAAACCATGTTAATTGATATGTGTGTAAACACATATCCTTTTTATATCAAAAATGTCCCATAAAAGACAAAATTATGCTTAAAATGCTTGTATATTGCTTGTTTTGTCTTTGTGATTGTGTAGGTACGGATATTGCAAAAATCACAAGAAAACGGTCAAAGCCGGACAAACACGGACACAGGAACAGAATTGAGTGTGCAAAAGCCGGGAGAATGCTATCATGGCCAACAGTGGTCAACCACAAAAAAACAAAACCTAAAAATACCAAATCAGTCCCTCAAAGTTAAACAAATTTGCAAAAAATGGTCCCCTAAACCCTAACGGTGTTAACTCTCTAAAATATAAAGAGTTAACACACGTTAACTCTTATGTATAAACCTAAACCCACAACACCCGGCCCAAACCTATTTTTCTTTACATAAGCCCAAGTCAAACAAATCTTTTACCCAGGTCAAATTAAATTAAACTAGTTTTTGGGAATTAATTTGTTATTTTCTAGGATTTTTTTTAATCATTAAACTAGTTTTTAATTCATAATAAATACAAAAATAATCAAAAAAAGATAATTTTCTTTTTTCTAAAATTTTCTTTTATTTTAATTTAGGTTTAGAAATTAAATTTGCATCCATAGGCTTTAATTTCATCATTGTTGCTTATTTGTCGCGTTTTCTTTGTTCCCGTTATTAGTTTTT
>BQNB010043825.1:16640-43431 GCA_026074375.1 Tanacetum coccineum | reverse complement strand
AAAAAACCGTGAATAAAAAATGAATTGTTGTTGGTGAAATCGTTGTTGTTGTCGTAGAACTTGAACTTTTGTTAACGATTTGTTGAGCAAAACGATGAACGGTGCACAAATTTTGAGCTTGAGATGATTAGCGGTTGATCAAAACTCAAATAGGGACCAACGGTGCAAGCTTGAATTAACTAGAAGGGTTTCTAAACAAGCCAAGGACTATCTTGAATATGACTTTGAGTGCAGGGGCTGCATGTGACAATTTTGCAAAAAGTTTTATTAATAAAACTATTTCCCCCTGTTAATCGTCTTCTACATTTGAAACATATGAAAATGAAACGAATGCAAATTTGATCTCGCGGGAAGCTACGGTTATCGTCGGTAAAAAATAAATATACCACGTTGATCGAAACGATGTCACGAACACGATGATATAATTCTTAAGTCCCGTAGATTAACGACACTCGAAACCGAAAAATCGAAAATGAGTGAAAAAATGACTAGTTCGATTGCTTTTAAATTTTACTCGTTCGGGTCATGAAGGAAGCAACTCGTTCGGTTCATGAAGTCACTCGTTCGGTACTTCTGGAATTCACTCGTTCGATTCACCTTGAATTCACTCGTTCGATTCAAGCTAGGAATTAACTCGTTCGATTCCAAATAATTGTGCTCGTTCGGTTCTTTCACAACGTAACTCGTTCGGCTCTTTTAAAATTACACTCGTTCGGCTCTTATAAAATTACACTCGTTCGGCTCTTTTAAAATTACACTCGTTCGGCTCTTATAAACTTACACTCGTTCGGCTCTTTCAAGCGTTAACTCGTTCAGCTCTTTTAAACTTACACTCGTTCGGTTGATGATGAAAGAAACTAGTTCGGCTCTCCTTAACGAAAACTACTAGATCGGTTCTCAAGGGTGAACTCGTTCGGTGTCCTTCACAAGAAACCAAAACGTACAACTTTCTTCTTTGCTATTATAGTGGATCTTGGTCTCTTATAGTCTCTTGTTATGAAACCGTTGGGACCACAAAAATGTTAACCAAAAAGTTTGAACCCTTGACGTAAATTAAGCTCGTTTTCATCCTACTATAAGCTTTCGAGCTACCTTCGAGCTAATAAATTAACCACAAAAAGTCTGTAATAAGCTTTTCAAACCAAATTAAGTAAGCCTCAAAAAAAAAATTGAAAGAAAGAAAAAATATACAACAAGAACGATTTTGAAATGAGAAGAAAGATAAGGATGATACAGATAATAAGATAGTGTTTTTTATAACATTAATGTTGGGCACAAAACAAATAGTTGTTTTTATTCAAACTCTAAACACAATCCTACTGGTTAGCGAAATGGTTTTAAAGCAGTTGATGGACAATTTGGAATAAAGAGACAATTGAAAATTAAATTGAGTTGAGCAATGATTTTTTTTCGAAATGAGAAGACAATAAAAAAAACCTGAAGTTGTGAAGAAGTCGTGAAGTTGTGAAGTCGTGAACAAGTCGTGAAGTTGTCGTGTGATAAATTGGTTCTAGCTAAGATTAGAACTCGACATTTAGCTTTGTGTCGTAAATCAGTGTAAGCAACGTTGTGTACGGTTTTCTCCGCCATAAGGGAGTTTGTTGACATAGTGAAGAAAACTCTCGAGTTTGGTGCTCGGGGAGTGGAGTAGGGCGAAGAGGTGCTTCGTTATCGAACCACTATAAATCCTCGCGTTGTGGTTTGATTGTTCTTACTCTTATCTCTTGTCTTACATTACTTTCTCATATCATTCTATTGATTGTTTAGATAAGTATATTGATTATATTATGCAAGTGTTGAAATCACATAAAGTCGAATCTAAAAGTTTACAAACACTTTAACACCTTAAATTTAAAAAGCGGTAAACTATTCAACCCCCCCTTCTAGTTTTCCACAATATTCTTTCCCTGAAACCAATATGTTAACCATCTCTTGACCAAAAGTAATAGAATCAACCATAATAATTGTACGAAGAACTAACCAACAGTAGTAACGAATATCATGTAGTACCATCCATGACAAGCAGCACTAATTCCGCATTAGGGTAAAAAATGACTAACAGTAGTAATCGATACCAAGCAGTAGTAACAATGAAGAGTAGTACTAATGGTGGAGCAGTAGCAGTATTAACTACTAACTAGCAGTATTAACTTAAGCTAGCAGCACTAACTTCAACAAACAATATTGCTTTTGTCGAGCAACACTAATGAAGTAGAAACAGTATTAAAAACATAGAAGCAATATTAACCAAGTAAGAGCAGCATTAACCATGCATAAGCAGTACTAACTTCTATGAAGCAGCATTAACTTTGTTCGAGCAGTATTAACTGTTGTAGAGCAGTAGTAATCATGTATGAAGCAATAGTAACTTCCAATCAGTATTAACATGATAACCACTTCAATAAACTTTCCACAAGAACCTAAACTCGAACTCTTAGCTTCCACATTCATATCACCTTTACTATGATTACACTTCGTATTCATTATCAACTTTTAAGGTTTTTAGAAATTAGGGTTTCCAAAAAAATGATTTAAAAATTAAAACCCTAATTTTCACAAATATCTTTATCCTCTTTATTCCTTAATACCTTCTCTTTAATATCCAAGTGTTCAAAGAAAAACTTCCAATAACAGTAACAAGAACACTATTAAAAACAATGATGAAAGAGAAATAAAACCATACCAACTTTAACTTTTCTGCAGTAGATTTCAAAAATTTATATCTTTCAATTAAAAGCTCAGATTGAAGATCCCTCGAGTGAGAATATGCCTTTATGAGTAAAGAACCTTCAATAAAAATTTCGTTACGATCCAACGATTAACGAATGAGATATACCCTTTTTACCACAACTATGCAGAAAGTGACGAAAATAGAAACCAAAATCGAATTTTTTAGGTTTCTTTGAATACACAATCTTCTTTCTTTGATTGTAATACCTTGTAGATCCTAGATCATGAGCCACTTGGCTCTGATACCAATTGTGAAGATCATTTAGAACTCATCTAGGATCTATAATAACAAAGTTTGTTGATGCGCAACGGAATTTAAACAAAGAACAATGTTATTTACAAGGTTTTACATTCATACAAGTCCCAATTCTATTTGATCATGATAGAACGTGTTACCTAATTGTAACAGGGATCAAAGATACTTTGATTTTAGGGCTAAAACGATCTCAAGTGGTGAGATCGTTGGTGTTTTCCTAAAACGTGATTAAAACACCTTTAAACACACACAAAACGTCTAGGAAACACACACATAAACAATGTCTAGGGATCTCTTTATATATAGAGTCCATCTAGACTTACAAAGGAAATCTAATTGTATTAGAAAACTAAATCTTTCCTAAACTTGATCTTTATCTTTTTAAGCAAGTCTTCTAGAATCCTCCATCTTCTAGAATTCCATATTGTCAAATTAGACCCTTTTGTAATCCGTTTGTATCATTCTTGTTTCATTCTTTTGTATTATCAAATCAATAAATCCCAACAAATATGCAAGACAAGAGATAAGAGTTAGAAAGATCAAACCACAACACAAGGATTTATAGTGGTTCGGTAACGAAGCACCTCTTCGCCCGACTCCACTCCCCGAGCACCAAACTCGAGAGTTCTCTTCACTATGTCAACAAACTCCCTTTAGGCGGAGAAAACCGTACACACGTAACTTACACCAGTTTCCGACACTAAGCTAAATATCGAGTTCTAATATTAGCTAGAACCAATCTACCACACACTTTGTATTTTGAGGACTAAAATACTAATCGCACTATCAACACTTCACTTCACCTAGACACTAACACGATCACCCTAATGTATCTAATCTCTCTACGATCACCACGATCTAACTAACCTTTCTATGATCACCATGATCTAACTAACCTTTCTATGATCACCACGATCAAACTACTATACACACTTTCACAATATACACAAATGATTTACAAGATATGATACAATCGTAACAATCTTACGAGAACACAAACTAATCTATAATACTTCTTAACTTGAAGATAGGAAGTATTCTTCTCATGCACTTGAAGATCTAAGCTTGAATCACTTGGAAACAAATGCTTAAGATTTAAATGATCAAAGGAATGAAAGAAATATGTAAACTGATTTAGAACATAAAGAATGAGTGTGAAAAAGGTGAGAAAATCAGATGGGAACAGTAATGCTATTTATAGGCAAAGCTAGGAGCGTTTTGGACTGGTCGGCCCCCTTAGCTCCTATGTCGGCCCCCTTATCACTAAGGGGCCGTCCTTATATTTAAGGGGGCCGCCTAGAGCCAGACGCTCCTGATGTGTCGTTGTGTGGTGTATATTTTATTGATTCAAGTTTTAAATTTATATTTTGCTGACTAAACCAAAACAACACTTTAACGGGTAGTGTACCTGATCGGTAGTAGTTTCGTGGTAAGTAGGGTGTCAAACACTTGAAGCGAGGTTAAATCTATCAATTTAATTAATATCTTGGTTATCTAATCTATGTTAATTCTATCCTATTCTAAACCTATGTCAGTCTTAATCCTAATTCTAACAGAAAAAGGGGGTTTTTAGCCTGAGAGACTGGCATGGTTTGGTTGGTGACTACAATCAATTCAAAAGCAACTTTAACCAACACAAGCAATAAATAAAAAGAACTAAGAAGACTCCGAGCAGGTCGATCCATAATATAAGAAAAATGTATTAAAAAAACATTATTAATACGATTAGATAAGTAGGTTTGTTTTATTTAGTGCAATGATTTTATTCAATCGAGGCGGTATATAATATATTTAGACTTAGGCGTTAATTCATTAAATCTCTAGACACAAATTAATTCTGTCATAATTAATGCATCCGCATAAAGCATCCTTATTTGATGTTTATAATCTATCTCAGGGATTAAAGGCCAATGGTGATCTTGTCTAATCCCTAATCAATAGAGAATTTACCAACTTACTGGCCTTAATGGAGATTTATACATCTAGTAGTCCTACTTGTCCAACTATCCAATGAGAATCATAATGTTAGTTGTTGAATTATAGAGGTTTACCTTCTAGTGAACATCGATCAATAAAACCATTGGCAATATCAAATTAAAGTACGTTTAGCATGAAGCGTTTATCCTAGACACTGATTTAGAAGGATACATATTTGTGATCTATGACTTCTAGATGTATAACATTAATAATATTGTGAGAGCTATCAAAGACTACTAGATTTACCTTGGTCCTTATCATAGATCCAGTTGAATGACGGGTTGCCTGCCATACAAATGCGCGTTAACACGTGCTGCTCATACATTGATAAACAAACAAGCATTCACACGATAAACTCAAGAAATCGCAGATTAAAACAAATACCCAAACATTAGATCTTCATAAAATGGCTACTACTCCGAGGTATTAGCCTCTCAAACGTTCATAATAAATACAAAAGCAATTTTTAGCCATAGGTAAAACTAACCAGAGTTAACGAATGCATACCAAAAATGAACGATTACTAAAGTATATTGTTATTAGACACGTTGTCTTCCTATTGCGAATTGATAACGGATCGCTCGACTCCTTTCTTGCTCTTTTTTCTCCTCTGAAAATCGACTCTTATGGTTTAGGTATCTTGTTAGAATTTGATTTGACCACCTAAAACTCATTTTTGTGTTTTCTATTTATAAGTTCTGGATAGTCGGTTCGATTTGGCGTATCCAAGGATTGGATACAAGCGTATTGGGGATTTGCTTAAGTAGGGACCTTTTACGCATTGATTCTTCCAGCAATATTATATTAATTCATACTTCCAAAACGGCGTATTGGTCTCTGGATACGGCGTATTGAGCTTTTATTCCTTGTGGTCTTTGGTGAGTGTAGGCACTGATACACCGTATCTTCCTTGATGGATACGGCGTATTGGTCTTCAGAATAGTAATCTTCAAAAATATCTTCGTTTTAAGCTTCAAAATGTTGCGCTCTTTTCTAATATTACACCAGTAGGTAACACCCATATAATGTAAATTCTCACAATATAAACGTTTACGTAACAATTCGTTGCAATATTAATACAAAATGGGTTAATACATGGGAATAAATTGATGCTATAAGTAGACGTGATTTGATGGAATCAACTATAAACGCCACCAACTTTACGCATCGCCTAGACTTGTCATCTAAGTAGCATTTAGTCAAGTTTGAAAATGTATCCCTAAGGTATATTTTCCGTTTTAAAGCAATTTATTTGATAGCATTACAAGTAACACTAACCAACATACCTTTACGAAATTAAGAAGATGAAAAACACTCAAATCTACTTAACTGTTAATCTATGTGGTACCATTGTAACTAATTTTGCTCAATTTTCTTCAGTCGGTTTCGTCGGAAGTTATTCTATCATAAGCTTGTGAGCATGACAGGATTGAGACATTCTGCCACCTCTCTAAAGCATAGGAGTTTGATCCTAGTAACAAGTTTATAACAGGTAAATATGGGTTTTTGTATGGAATGCTTACACGTTGATCATTCTAACAATCTACGCCTCTCACCAGAATACACTCAACAGAGGCAGCTAAAGCACACATACATGCACGTTAAAGAACTGAATGACATGTGTCGTTCGATCTCACATCCCCATTGAATTTAAATCTAACAGTTAGGATGTTGAAGAAGTGGAAACCTTATAGAACTTTCAGCAAAAGTCGTAACAAAACGAGGACAGCTATAGAATGCATACATGGCCACTCGTAAATGACAAGAATAGACATGCTCACCCACCTCGAACAAAGTCCACTATTCACGTAAAACCGTGCGGCTAATCATGTCAGGTGAGAAGCGAAGTAAGTTGTTGTTACAATAAAATCAAGAAACAACTAGATTAGACTTAGGATGCAAGTTGCTATGACACTTTTTCCTGAACGCGTTACCATGACAAAGACCGACTTATTTTAAATGGTCTCTGAATTCATCGATAAAAAACACACAAACCATATGTTGGCGTTCCCGTTAACGGTAAACTTCCTAAAAATTCCTAAAACTTTACATACTCTACAAGGTAAGTGGGCGATATCTTCCACTTTGTACAATAATCTTACATGTAGATTTTTTAGACGTACCACGACGAATAATCGATATTTTCATGTAATCCTTTGGTTAATTCCCTTTGGGAACAGTTTATCTTCAAACTTTTTCTCTTTTTTATTTTTTTTACAATTTTTTTCTCATTTTTGGATTTTTTTTCTCACATCTATCTAATATTAGTAACTTGAAGTAGTGTTAAGCCGATTTCGACGATCATATGTAATTTCGGATAATTCCTTTGATAGTTTCTTCACTCTTCAGACTCACCATTAATTGTGATGGTAGTAAAATCACATGAGTTTTGACTATAATATACATTCCCATTTGCAATGTGCAAATTTCCAACCGCACCAAAGATAGAAAATAACACTAGACTTGGGAAATACAACTTTACACTTTAAGAAACTAGCAATTGTAAATTAAACTTAATCTAACAGGGTAGGTTAAGGTGTAAGGGTGTAACAAAACAATTAGTTGGTGTAGTCCTAAAAGATTGGCTCTACGGGTTGTTCTAGTGGATCTTTACTCTAAAGATGAGAGTGGAAAAGGGTTTAAATTGGAGGTTGACTAACCGGTGTAGTTAGTTAATAAGCAACATGGAAAGGCGATTTGGGTGTAATCCTAAAATTTTCCAATTTAAACAAGTTACTCCAATTAAATCCATAATACTCTTTATTGTGGTCTCGAGTGATATACCAAGCCAAGTTTTAAAGTCTACAACATCACTGGCACACTCATATTTTATGGAATTTGGGTAAACATTTGGAAACGGATAGGCTAAATTCTCACAATATCTAACAAGGGTTATTGTGTGCGGGTTATGTATCAAGTAATTTCACAAAAGTATGCTTGAAAAAAATATTTAAATTTGAGCATAATTTAAGCATTTTAGTGTGAAAATTAGGACAAGTAAACATTCTAATTCCATCCCCCCACTTGAATTATACAACGTCCTCGTTGTATAGATAAAACATTAAATACGAGAATTTAAAAAGAATTAGAATGAGAAACTCCCCTGATATTTTCTCGGTAGATTCTCCAAGTTGCATTTATGAGCAAGATTGTGTGCTGGAAAAGTGTCTGAATCCTAGCACGAACAACACACACAGAATTCCAAAAAATATGCATTCCACCAACTTCGTCTATATTTCTTTCACGAGGTCCTGTATAAAATATAGGAAAAACATGTGCATTCCTATCTTGGTACCTACGGTTAATTTAAACTAAACTAAATAAAATTAAATACGAGTCAGTTTTGGTGGATACGACATATCAAGTTAGTGAATATGCCGTATTCCAGAACTGACAATAATATTTTTAAAGTGCAATAAAAAATAAAGACTGATAACGTCCAGACAATCAATGCGCCGTATGGTATGGAGCGGATACGCCATATTGATGTCTAGCAAGACAGACTCGATAAAATTAAATAACAATCTGGGTTGTCTCCCGGGAAGCACTTTTGTTTATAGCAAAGTCTTTAAGTTAGACTTGTCTTCAGCTTCTCTTTTTATTCCATCTCATGCACGCTAATGTGCCCGCGTGTGAGCCATTCTTCCGTCTTCGCATTTCGAATGTAATCGGGTCCTAGATTTAAAACTCCTTTGTAGAACCCCTTAAGCTTTTGGTATGCATGCGGGATTCCATTCTTCTCATCTTTCTCACCTTTAGTAATGGTAGGATTTTTTTGCATTGCTCATTAGTGTGGCGTTTAAACCTTGGATGTGATCGCACCATTTGGTAAGTTACTTCATCATTACCATTGTAAATGGTAATCATTACATCAAACCGTCTTGCTTTAATTCCAACTTCTCTTAAGAACGGTTCGCCAATAATAACATCGCCCATTCCTTCATCACGATAAACATCCATATCTTCCAAAACTGCAAAGTCAGTCACAACAGAGAAGGTTCCAACAAAAATAGGCACATTCATTAAAGCTTCTACAACATTATCCCCTTTGTATACCATCTTATAATTTATTATTGAATTATAAAACTTTTTAGACATCACATTGACATACAACAGCGGGAAGAAGTTGACGTGTGTAAATTCAAATCCTATCATGCATGAAAACTTTAAGTTGTGAGCACAATCTATATGGATCTTCTTATCAGAGCCATAATAACTAGGGTAATCATCAATTCCAGTGTCAAGATCTTCATCCCCAGTTCTAAATTCCTCAATTACCTCACATTCCTCAATGGTGGGCATCAAATCATCTCCTTGATTTCTCCTAAGCTTAAATGGTTCATTTAGATCATTTAATTCAATGCAATCTTCCAAAAAAGGGTCTAATGATCTATTTAACACTAGACTCTCTCCCATTAGCCTAGCTTCTAAGTCAAGTTCCATTCTTTCTCTCAAACTTAGCATGTAGACCCTCTTAATTAAACTACTAGCAGGTTTAACACTTTTGAAAATAATCTTTTCTTCCCCGACCCTTAAAGTAATCTTTCTTTCAATGGCATGCTCAGGAAATATTAACGACTTCGTCTTGATCTCGAAAAACGCATAAACGTCTTCAAATCTTAACCGAAAGTCATCGTTTTTGCTTTATTTTCAATCCCTTGTACCTGCAAGACATAAAAACACAAACAAACATATTTGCAATATAATTAAGCATATTTTAGAATTTTTTGTCAGTTTTATAGTGTTTTACGGGGTATAAATGATGTGTGCTTTAGCACACGTCAGTAGGTCAATAGAGGCATTACACTAGCGCTAGCTCCTAAGTCAACAAGGGCATTATCAAAACAAACATTATTAATATAGAAAGGTAAAGTAAAACTCCCTGGGTCTTTCTCTTTTTGGGGTATGGTGTCATTGATATGTGAAGCTCCATAAGCTTCCGTAAATTTTGGTCCATAGTTCCCTTCTTCTTCTTCACAGTGATGATAATCCAAAAGTCATGGAAAAGGAATCGTCGTTTGTCGTGACTTGTTCAACAGTGTACTATTCTGTCCAATGGATATGGCATATTGGGATGATCCAATATGGCATATCGAGTGTGAATCGGCTTCAATAGTTGTCGAGATTGACTTGACTTGATCTCTCGGGTTTGTTTCATTCGAGCTAGGTAGGCTTCCAAATCCTCTCTCCTATAGTACCTTGCACATTTTCCCTATTTGTATTTCCAATGTTTTAATTGATGCTCCTTGGTTCCTTATGGCAACATTCGTTGAAGCTCGGATTTATTTGATCAAGTTAGAGTTTTCCTCGTGTCTCTTTGCCGATTCTCCCATAAATTTTCTCAAGATATCTTCCATTGATTGCCTTCGTTCTTGGTATGAAGGATTTGCGTTGTTCCTTTGATAAAATCCTGGAGCCGTTGCTTTATATCCCCCATCTTGAAAAGGTCCACCAAATTGCGTGTAGTAAGCTTCTTCTAGGGTTTTTCCTTCTTCTTTTAGTGGGAAATCTTTGGTGTAATGGGGTCCTTTGCATTGTTCACATCTTACTTGAGCAGCATAAACTTTTTCATTCACCTTTTTGATCTTTTTTCCTAGATTGTTTAGTTGTGCTTGTATAGCAGCCACTCCATCAGAAGTCTCAGTACTTCTTCCTCTAGATGTTCCATTGTGCCATTTTTAAAAGTATTCTGCCATTTCTTGGATGGCCTTTTTAGCATCAGCAGCTGTCTTAGTTGTAACTGCACATCTTGAGTCAAGAATCTGTCGTGTTGGAACATCCAACCCATTATAAAACAAAATTACTTCTTGCATCTCAGTCAAATAGTGTCGATGACACTTCATCAACAGTTCTTTAAAGCGCTCCCATGCTTGATAAAGGGTTTCATCTGGTTCTTGCTGAAAGTAGTTGTTTTCCTCCATTTTCTTCGCAGTTCGACCAGGCGGGCAATATTTGTTCAAAAACTTAGTTTTCTAACTTAGTTTTAAGATCTTCCCAAGTTTTGATTGAACCAATTATCTCATTTCTTAGCCAACGACTTGCGGCTCCAGTTAAGGATATAAAGAAGACTAAGAGCATTAGTTGATCCACAGTGATGTTAGGAACATGGAATAAGTTAACGATTTCGAGAACTTTCTCAATGTGTTCATTTGCATCCTCATTATCCGAACCACTAAATATGTTTTCTCAAAGCCCTCCGAGTATTCTTGGTCAGAAAATAAATTGAAATCAGGCGATCTCAATTCGTCAAGACTTAGTGACTTGAAGTGTCTACTAAATGATCGAAATTCTCGTTTAGGTTCTTTGTAAGGTGTGAATAGTTCGTTTGTAAAAATCCTTGTCATGCACTACCTGTAACGATGAATAAAATAAGCTAAAACTAATGATCTAAACTGTGGGGGAGCGAGTTGTTTTATAGCCAACTCCAGGGGGGTAGATTTGTAAATTCATCCCAATCATTACAAAATAATTCAGCCAATCATTGGCCTCTGTGTGCGTGTCCTTGGATCGACAAAAGATTGCAGGTGGATCCACCGTTGTTTGAGCTCCACGTGTCCCATTTATTTTCTTCCTTCGTAAGCTACATTCTCGTCCTTTGGATTATTTAATAGAAATTTGAGAGATATAACCATTTGCCCAACCACGTATCCTCATAATATTCGCTCTCTCTCCACATAGTGGAACCGCACATGACCTTGAGGGATTTAATTTCCTCTCATGTGCCATGACGTAATGCTCACCCCTTATAATTTAGATTTTCTAATTACTTGTTGGGCTCATTTTGGACTTATGCTAACTTGGGCTGGCCTGACCCATAAAATGGGTTACGAGCTGGCCTAATAAGATCCGAGAGCACCATTGGACTCGAAATCTCACGCTCTTTCCAATGGTATGCTCGGGGAATTTTCACGACTTCATCTTGATCTCGAATATTAAGCACTCTTGAACGAAACGAACCCGAAAATACCCGTTTTTTGCTTTGTTTTCAATCATTTTTAACTGCAAGACATAAAAATACCAAAGAAACATATTTGCAAGATAATTATCCATATTTTAGTATTATAAGTCTAATTAATAGTGTTTTTCGGGGTTTTAAAGATGTGTGTTTTAGCACACATCACTAATCTATGTTAATTCTATCTTATTCTAAACCTATGTCAGTCTTAATCCTAATTCTAATGAGAAAAGGGGGGTTTTCAGCCTGAGAGACTGGCACGGTTTGATTGGTGACTACAATCAATTCAAGGCACTTTAACCAACGCAAGCAAATAAAAAAAAGATAAAAGAACGATCGAGCCAAATATAAGAAAACTGTATTAACCATTATTAATCCGATTAGAAAGTTGGTTTGTTTATTTAGTGCAATGATTTCTTCTCTCGAGGCGGTATATCATTCTTAATACTTAGGAGTTACATCATCCTAAGATCTAGACACATTAATTATGTCACAATTAAAGCATCCGTATAAAGCATCCTTATTTGCTGATTATAATCTATCATAAGGATTAAAGCAATGGTGATCTTGTTAAACCCTAGATCATAGAGACTTTATCCACTTGCCGCTTAATGGAGATTTATACACTAGCAGTCCACTTGTCTAACTATATAATGGAATCAGAATGTTATTTGTTGAATTATCTAGGTTCACCTTCTAGTCAACACGATCAGTAAACTATTGGCAATATCCAATTAACTAGTTAAGCCCGAAGCGTATCCTAGACACAGATTTAGAAGGACAATATTTATGATCCTATGATTCTAGATGTATAAATTACTATATGGAGAGCTATCTCAGACTCTAGATTTACTTAGTTCGTATCACTAGATCCAGTTGAATGATAGGTCGCATACAAAAGAGCGTAAACAAGTATAAATTGATAAACATAAACAAGCATTCAACGATAAATCAAGAAATTGAGATAAACAAATACCAAACATTTAGATCTTCATAATAATGGCTAATACCCGAAGGTGTTAGCCTTCAAACATCATAATAAATACAAAAGCAATTATTTAGCCAAGGTAAACTAACCGAGTTAACGAATGATACCAAAAACCAGCGGCTAATCATTAGGTGAGAGGGAAGTAAATTGTTGTTAAATAAAAATCAAGAAACAAATAGATTAAGACTAAGATACAAGTTGCTAGACACTTTTTTCCGACCGTTACCATGACAAAGACACGACTATTTACGACGTCTTAATCATAGATCAACAACAACCTAAGTTGGCGTTCCCGTAACGGTCAACTTCCCAATCATCCCAAACTTTACATACTCTACAAGGTAAGTGGCGATATCTTCCACTTTATACAATACTCTACATCGTTGATTTTTATTGCGTATCAAAGAATAATCTATCCTTCGTGTAATTCCTTCGGTTCTTGCTTTGCGAAACGATTATCTTCGAATTTTCCTTCTTTTTTTGTTACAATTGTTCTCATTTTTTTGATTTTTTTTCAGTCTAACTATATACGAAACTCGGAGTAGTTTCACCATCTTCACGATCATAATAATTCTGGATAATTCCTTCGATAGTTCTTCGTTCTTCGGATTCACCATTAATTGTGACGGTAGTAAAATCACATGAGTTTTGACTACGATATACATTCCCATTTGCAATGTGTAAATTTTCAACCGCACCAAAGATAGAATATGACACAAGACTTAGGAAATACAAACTTTACACTTTAAGCAACTAGCAACTATAAATTAAACTTAATCTAACAAGGTAGGTTAAGGTGTAAGGGTGTAACAAAACAAATAGTTGGTGTAATTCCTAAAGGATTGGCTCTACGGGTTGTTCTAGTGGATCTTCACTCTAAAGACGAAAGTGGAAAAGGGTTTAAACTGGAGGTTAACTAACCGGTGTAGTTAGTTAATAAGCAACATGGATAGGCGATTTGGGTGTAATCCTAAAATTTTACCAATGTAAACAAGTTACTCCAATTAAATCCATAATACTCATTATTGTGGTCTCGAATAGATATACCAAGCCAAGTTCTAAAGTCTACAACATCACCGGCACACTCATATTTTGTGGAATTTAGGTAAACATTTGGAAACAGAAAGGTTAAATCCTCACAATATGTAACAAGGGTTATTGTGTGCGGGTTATGTAACATGCAATTTCACAAAAGTATGCTTGAAAAAAAAATTAAGCATAATTTAAGCATTTTAGTGTGAAAAATAGGACAAGTAAACATTCTAATTCCATCCCCCCACTTGAATTATACAACGTCCTCGTTGTATATATAAAACATTAAATACGGGAATTTAAAAAGAATTAGAATGAGAAACTCCCCTGATATTTGCTCGGTAGATTCTCCAAGTTGCGTTTATGAGCAAGATTGTGTGCTGAAAAAGCGTCTGAATCCTAGCACGAACAACACACACATAGAATTCCAGAAAATATGCATTCCACCAACTTCGTCGATATTTCTTTCACGAGGTCCTGTATAAAATATAGGAAAAACATGTGCATTCCTATCTTGGTACCTACGGTTAATTTAAACTAAACTAAACAAACTAAATACGAGTCAGTCTTAGTGGATACGGCGTATCAGCTTAGTGAATACGTCGTATTCCAGATCTGACAATAATTTTTTTAAATTGCAATAAAAAAATAAAGACTAATAACGTCTAGACAATCAATACGCCGTATGGTATGGAGCGGATACGCCGTATTGATGTCTGGGAAGACATACTCGATAAAATTAAATAACAATCCGGGTTATCTCCCGGGAAGCACTTTTGTTTACAGTGAAGTCTTTAAGTTAGACTTTTCTTTAGTTTCTCTTCATTTCATCTCATGCACGCTAATGTACATGTGTGTGAGCCATTCTTTCGTCTTCGCATTTCGAATGTAATCGGGTCCTAGATTCAAAACTCCTTTGTAAAACCCCTTAAGCTTTTGGTATGCATGTGAGATTCCATTCTTCTCATCTTTCTCACTTACCTTTAGTAATGGTAGGATCTAGTTGCATTGCTCATTAATGTGGCGTTTAAACCTCGAATGTGATCGCACCATTTGGTAAGTTACTTCATCATTACCTTTGTAAAGGGTAATCATCCTTTCAAACCGTCTTGCTTTAATTCTAACTTCTCTTAAGAACGGTTTGCCAAAAATAACATCGCCCATTCCTTCATCACGATAATCCTCCATATTTTCTAAAACTACAAAATTTGTTACAACAAAAAAGGTTCCAACAAAAATAGGCACACTGATGTGTCGTCGTGTAGGTGTTATTTTTGTTATCAAGTTTTACTATTTATTTTATGCCGACTATACCTAAGAACAACACTTTAACAGGCAGTGTACCCGGTCAAGATGTAGCTTCGTTGGTAAGTATGGTGTCGATCATTAAGAGCGAGAGCGTTAATATCTAATTTATCAGTATTTTAGTTATCTATTTAATTTATGCAAAACCTAAACTAATGATAAAGGAGGGTTTCAGCCTGAGAGACTGGTATGATTTTGGTGTCTAATCTAAGGGTTTGATGATAATTAACACACACAAGTTGATAGACAAAAGATAAAGAAGAGGTCAATCCTTATGTAAGGAAAACAATATTAGTCATGTTTAAGTAAATAGAACGTTGGTTTGATTATTTAGTGCAATGAATGACTTATCTCGAGGGTTGTATCATTCATAGACTTAGGCGATACTTCCTTCTAAGACTTAGACACGTTGAATCCTGTCACAAATAAACGCATCCGCATAAAGTATTTTATTTGTTGATTATAATCTATCTTAGGAGATTAATAATGATCTTCTTAAACCCTAGGCCATCGGGACTTTACTAACTTACTTGCAAATATGGAGAGCTATCCCGGACTCTTAGCCTACGCCCAAACAATACCGAAGTTGTAGTACAATAAATATGTAGGACTAGACCCAATTGAATGATAGGTCACATAATTAAGCATGTAAACGAGTATAAATTGATAAACATAATCAACAAGCAATGATGAATTAAGCATTCAAGATAAACAAACCAAACATTATATTATCATAAACATGGCTAATACCTAAAGGTATTAGCCGATAGTCATTGTAACAATACAAAAATTCATAGATGAACAATTAAAGTAAAGAAAGATTACGCTAACCGAACGCGTATATATAGTGTAAATGATTACAAGAGTTTTCCCATTGATTGGAGCACTTTGCAGGATCTTTTTGGCTTCTTAGATCTTCTGGTAATCGAACTTGGTGGCTAAAAGCATACCTTAAATCATATTTAGGGTTTGGTATTTATAGACTCTGAAAATTGGTCGATACGGCGTATTGGAACTCAATATGGCGTATCAGGATTGGTTGGCATAGGCTCCATGAATAAAAGATTCCATAATTTTCTTGAGCAGGTTTGGATACGCCATATCCACTTTTTAAATATGCCATATCCATGGATATGCCATATCCATTTTTGGATACGCCATATCCGCTGAAAATGTGTTTTTTCTTAATTTTTGACCAAAGTATCATATACGCGTATATACGGCGTATTCTTCAAAGTCATGCAATGGTCTTGAGTTCTTCAAAGTCTTTAGATACTGTGTATGCTTCTTGAATGATACGACGTATATGGTTGGATTCCTTGGAGTGCGTGCTACGTTCTCAATCAATCAGTTATATCATTCCTAATTTACATTTATTACTGTATCTTCGAATAGTTATCTTCATGGATACGACGTATGGTAGCAGAAGAGATACGCCGTATTGGGAATTGGTCAAACGCATTTTCTTATGAAGAGTTGGTGCGGATACGCCGTATATCCTTTGTTGGATACGGCATATGTGTTAGAAATCAGTAATCTTCAAATATCTTCGTTTTGTCCTAATCACCTGTACATAACCAAGCTCCTCACGAAATATGGAAATGAAAACACTCAGATCACTCAACTAATCTAGGGTGTAACATTTAAGTAGTACGCTCAATTGCTCGGTCGTGATTAGCTTCGTATCATAGGCTTGGCAAGGATACACATCTCCACCGCTAAAGCTGAGGAAGAACAAGTCAAAAGCTAAATTGGGTTAAGAAGGCTTACGGTTGATCATTCAACAGTCTTTCACCATAAGTACCACACCAACAAGGCAGCTGTATCATACATACACGGCCGTAACGACGGAATAGACATATACAATCCGAACACATCCCTATTCGTGTTTAACCAGCGGTTAGGATGAAGAATGATATATGGTAGGAACCTTCTAACTTTCACCAAAAGTCGTAAACCAACGAGGCAGCTAAGACATGCATACATGGCCGTAACGATGGAATAGACATGCATGCTCGAACAAGTCCTCGTTCGAGTGGACACTAAGGTTAGTTGCTAGGAAAGGGAAGTAAAATGGGTGTTAAGTAAAATTCACGAAACAAATAGATTAAGCCAACAAATAAGGTGCGGTTGCTAGTAACTTTCTCCTAACCATTCCATGACAAAGACTCAAACATATAGACAGACGCCTCGATCACAGAAATGACAAAGGCAACCTAAGTTGGCATTCCCATAACGGTCAACTTCCCTTACATCCCGCTCTTTACATACTTTTACATAATAAGTGGTGATATCGACCACTTTTTACAAGACTTTACATCGTTGATTTTTTTATCAACGAAGAATCAATCCCTCCAAGTCATTCCTTCGGTATAAACTTCTTTTGAACCGACTATTTTTCTTCCTTTTTTTAATATATCATAAATCTTGGTTTAATTCCACCTTCTTCACTATCATAATTCGTCAGGATAATATTTTCCTTGAAACACTTCATCTTCAGACATGATTCATAATCGCGAAAGTAGCGAAACTTACGAGCTACATATTTTCCCATTGCATTGTGCAATTTCCCGACCCATTAAGAGAAGAATATTTACACTTGACCACAAGATTTACAATAACTTTACACAAAAGCAACTAGCAACATTGGTTTAAAGAATAGGCTTAATCTACGACGGGGGGTAGCTAGGTGCAAAGGTGTAACGAAAAATATAATATGGTGTAGAAAAAGAAAGGAATGGCTTAACAGGTTGTTCTAGGGGATTTTACTCTAAAAATGAGAGTAATCAAGGGTTACACGGGATTTAACTAACCAGTGTAGTTAGTTAATTTTACGACATGTAGGTTATTTGGTTTAATCTTAGAAATTTATTAGTTGAACATGTTCTTCCATCTAAATCCATAGTACTAATCATGGCGGTCTCGAGTGATATACCAGGCCAAGTTCTAAAGTCCACTACATCACCAGCACACTCATAATTTTGTGGAATTTTTTAGTAGACAGTTGGAAACGGAATAGGCTTAATTCTTACAATATGTATCAAGGATTATAGTGCGCTAGGTAATGTAACTATTGATTTTTACAAAAGTCATGCTAAAAAAAATTAAATTTTTGCCATTTTTAAGCACTTTGCATGTTATTTTGTAAAAAAGAAGACAAGTACATTTCTATTCCTCCACCCCACTTAAATTATATAACGTCCTCGTTGGATAAAAAATATAAACAGTTAGAATAAATAATAAGGAAGAATAGAATTAGAACGGAAAACTCCCTGATGTTTGCTCGTGATAATTCTCCAAGATGAGTCCTTGAGCAAAAAGTGTGTTGACTAGGGCTTCAGCATGCCCGGATAAGTTCAACACATGTCTTTTTCAGCATATACCATATCATAGTTTCAGCAAGGTCCTGTATAAAAGATTAGAAGACAAGTGCAAATTCTATCTCGCTACAATGGTACAAGAAAACAATTAAACACACAACTGTACAGGGATCAATACGCCGTTTCCCATACCTAGGATACGGTTTATTGTTCTTGTAGGAAACATTAAATTACTAGAAATTAAATATTAAGTTTTAAAAAAACTGATAAAGTCAGACAGCTTTACACGGTCGTATCCAGAGGGGTTCGGAGACGCCGTATGAATTGTCTGGGGAAGACAGACTCGTGCAACAATTAATTAAAATGAGGCAAACATTTTAATGACCGGTGGTGTCTCCTCAGGAAAGAACTTTTGTTTAAGCGGTCTTTAGTTTGACTTTTTTTTCCTTTCCTTATCTTTATTCATCCTTCATGATTCGCTCGCACTTACACGAGAGCGGAATTCTTCATAATCATTTGGCATGATGCGTAATTCTTGCAAAATTTCATGCCGAGTACAACGTCTTTTGCCATATCTTTATCATCAATGATGGTAAAACCTGAAATAATAGAAATTTTTTTGACGAAAACAGGTATATCTATTAAAGTACCGGCAGGTCTCCTTGCATCCTTGTCCAAATTAGGGATTATATAAAAGCTTTTGGACATTAAGTTAATGGGCAAGGAAGGGAGGAGGCCAGCGTTAACATACTTATACCTGATTACACAAGAAAAATTCATTTTATAAGAGTTAGTTTTAACAAAAGTCGGATCAAAATCTTGACATGTTTTAGTTTCTAGAGGTGTATCTAAATCATTTAATTCTATGTAATTACCATAAGTGGGGTCGAATGATTCATCACCCTCTCCTATAAGCTTTGTTTCTAAATCAAGACTTTTTATCACAAGAAACTTTTTATTATTGCTAGTGCGGATTTAACACTTTTAAAACAAGTTTTTCTCCCGACCCTCAAAGTTAAGTTCCTTTTGATTAAATTTGCCTATCATTATAGCACTATTTTTGCATTACCCTTGGTTGTTTAATGTTCGGTTCTGCTAAGTCGATGGTCTAACTTGTTTTTCTTCCCCGGACCCTCACAAGTAATGTGCTGTGTGTAGGGTCATTATTTGCTTATCAAGTTTTTAAATTTTATTTTTACGCCGACAAAATCCTAAACTACACTTTAACGGAGCAGTGTACCCGGTTAAGATGGAATTGCGGTCAAGTAGGGTGTCAAACTAAGAGGGAAAATTAATCATATATTTCTATCAGTATTTTATTTAGTTTTTTTACTTGTTAAACTTGTCGCTTTGTATGTTGTCTATATGATATAGTGGTGGGCTTTCAGCCTGAGAGCTGGCACAGGTTTGGATGCAAACAAATTAACAATTCAATACACATTAAACACAAAAGAAGAAAAGTAGAGATAGAAAAGCGGTACAAGCCTAAATGATAGAAACACTTGGGTATTGAGCCTTATTAAATCCGGTTCAATGCTGGTTGTTTGTTTTAGTGTAAGATTTACTTATCTCGAAGCGGCATTTCATTCTTAAGACTTGGCGGGGACATCATCCTAGACCTAGACACGGATTAATCCTGGTCCAATTAAAAAGCATCCGCATAAAGCATCTTTAAGTTAATTATATCTATCTTAGAGAATTAAACAGTGGTGATCCTGATAAAATCCTAGCCAACGGGACTTACCCATTATTGGTTTGATGGTGTTTTATATATTGGTTGTCACACTATTTAATCTTGATCAGTAAATTAAGAGGCATGAATTGCTGAACATAAACAGGTCACCTACCGGTCCAACTAAGCTCATAATTCAAAGATAAAGACAGAACGTTATTTGTGATCCTATTGGTCCAGACATATGAAACACGATATGGAGAGTTATCCCGGTATCTAGATTACTTGGTCTGTATCACTAGATCCAGTTGAATGATAGGTCGCATATTCAAACACATAAACTCCTCAATAATGAGGTGATAACATAATTAAACAATCATACGATAAATTAAGAATCGATTTTTAAAAACATACCAACATTGACTATTATTAGATGGATAATACCCGAGGGTATTAGAACATCATTGTAATTATACTAAAGTAATCAAACCAATTGAAAAACGAAACGATTAAAGAGAGTAAAAAGTACACGGATGTCTTCTCTGATCTTGATCTATGCTTGACCTTGTCTTCTCCTAGTGGCTGATCTTTCTTTTCTAAATTCGGGCTTTAGTGAGTATGGTATAAAGAATATGATATTGCACACTGAAAACTCATTTTTGAGTCTTCTAGTTATAGTGGCGATCCTGTTAAAACCCTAGCCCAACGGGACTTTACCCACTTATTGTTTGATGATGTTTTATATACTTGTAGTCCACTATTCCAATCTTTATCAGTAAATTAAGAGCATGATTGTTGAAACATAAAACGGGTACCTACGGTCCAACTAAGCTCTTAAATTCAATGATAAAGATAGAACTGATATTTTTTGTGATCTATGGGTCCAGACATAGAATCACGATATGGTGAGCCTATCCCGATTTTCTTAGATTACTTGGTCAGTATCACACGATCCAGATGAATGATGGTCGCATATTCAAATACATAAAACAATATGAGGTGATAAACTTAATGAAACAATCAAACGATAAATAAGAAACGGATTTTTAAAAAAACCAAACATGAACTTCATTAGTGGAATACCCGTGGTATTAGCCCACAAACCATTGTATATTTACAGCGTTATTCAAACAATTAAAAATCAAAACGTTAAAAGAGTAAAAATTACACGATGTCTTTTATGGATTCGTGATCAATGCTTTACCTTGGTGGCTGATCTTCTCTTCTAAAATTCGTCTTTAGTGAGTATGGTATAAAGAATATGATATTGCACACTGAAAACTCATTTTTGAGTCTTTTATTTATAGTGGTGATCCTGTTAAAACCCTATCCCAACGGGACTTTACACACTTATTGTTTGATGATGTTTTATAATTTTGTTTTTTTTTAAAAAAACTTGTTGTCTACTATTCCAATCTTTATCAGTAAATTAAGAGCATGATTGCTGAAACATAAACGGGTCACCTACCGGTCCAACTAAGCTCATAATTCAAAGACAAAGACAGAACGTTATTTGTGATCCTATTGGTACAGACATATGAAACACGATATAGAGAGCTATCCCGGTATCTAGATTACTTGGTGTAACACCCCCAAAAATGTGTCGCAACGGAAATGTGTCCGGGGGCGTTACTTCATAATACACAGCGCTAGATACAAGAGAACGACCTCTAAATGTGTCGTTTGAAAAGTAATTTCGTTTGATTTTCTTAATATTGATATAACATTTGTTCCCATAATTTGCATCACAATGAAAAAGCTTGAAACAACCCAACGAGATTTGATCATTTGTATGTAAATAGAAATCCATAAATAAAATCTTGTCAATTTAGACTCCAATGCACATCAAGTAGGTCAAGCATCTAATTCACCTGAGAAAAACATGCTTAAAAAGTGTCAACATAAAGTTGGTGAGTTCATAGATTTGTTTAAGTATAAATGTTGAACCAAGGTTCTGTAAAGTGTGTATGACCATTTAAATCCTTAAATGTCCTTCCAAAATGTATGTATGATTTTTAGAAATCAAATAGTTGTAAAGTATGCATGACCATTTCAATCCCCAAATAGTCACAAAAATGTACGTATGAATGTTGAACCGCAATTGTTCAAAGCATGTATGATATTTATATATATATATCACCAAAATGTTTCAAGTATGTATTGCCACTTTATTCAAGGCACAGTAAATATCCATGTGAGTATAAAACCATGATTACAATTACTCTAAGTTCATGAAACTGCGAGAATCAATAACTATTACTACTCTGTTACAAAAACAGACTTAACTATGAACAGACTTAACTAACTATGACCAGTACTAACTCTAGTACTGCTACTCTACCAGTACTAACTTAGTACTTCCAGACTTAACTTAGTACTAACAGAACTAACTATTACTACCAGACTTAACTGTTATACTATCAGTATTAAGTCTGTTACAATCTATTTCCCAACAGTGTCCCCTCCAAGAACACCTAGGCAGTAATTTAAAATTATGTACTCCGGTTACCGGTGTCCCCTCCAAGAACACCCGGGCAGTAACTTGTTGTTATCAGTTCAATCCGCTTAAGCTAATCCGTAATCATTTCAAAAGTAAAGTATGTATTTGTGACCAAAAATGAAGTCAAATAATGTATCCCATAGCGAACTATGTAAATGAGTATGCAACCAATTTGTAATCAACCATGTAAATGCATTTGCAAACAAGCATGTTCTCACCCCAAAAATATATGTAAAACAAGTAAAACATGGGGCTATAAACTCACATTGATGTTGTAGAACGATTTGCAGAACTGCACATATTAAGCACAACACAAACGGAAAGACCGGAACGGCTCGATCAAGAAGTTGCGATTTATCTTAACAGCTAAGTCCCACTAGCCTAGGATAATGTATTTGGGCTTCCGATGAATAGTTACGTCAACGCGACACGTTGATAAAGATTTAGATTTCCAAGTTGTAATAGTTTGGTGGTTGGTTAAATAAAATAAATCGAAAGTAACGCAAAGTATGTAATATATCCCGTATATATTACATATGAAAAATGAACAAGTATATAATTCGTATCGTGAATTATATAATAAAGACAAACAATCCAAAGATTAATATGAAATGTATAATACTTTGCAAGTATTATATAAGAAGTGTGAGTAAATAATTAACCAATTAGTTTGACCCGTTTTCTGAAATCACCACTTAATTAAATAAAAAGTTCTTGCATAAACGTAATCGTACGTTTTAAGGTTACTAATTAAGTTAAACGATGTTTATAAAGCTTTTACAACAATTATTATGTTATCTTCTAGCTGACAATTATAAAATATAAAATAATATTTTATAAATTTATATTTCGTTTCCTCGACGGGTCGTGTCTAAAATAGTTGTCTCATTGTAAAAGTATAGTTTTCGTTCGTTGGTCGGGTTATTGTATAATACAAATTAATATATCTTTAAAATATAACTTAGTCCCTGTTATCGGTTTCTAAAATAATAGAAGCTTTAGTGAATCGTTACTAAATATAGAAATTTATATAAATTTCGCCATGACTTTTCCGTTTATAAAACGATCCCAAGTCGAGAGACTTTGTTGCAAATCAACCTTTCCAAATCAATTTAATAGAAAACATCCAAGTAAATTTCAAGTGTATTTATTTGTTATTGTCATTGTTTCCATTTTATAAGTCCGTTACGGGTCTAATATAATATATCCAAAAATAATAACTAATCACATTATTTAACCAATTATCCACCATTATATCCAGTTTTAATATTTATAAAACCTTATGTTATATTTATTTGTCGTTTTGTATAAATCAAACACACCCTAAAGTTGTTTCTGCTCACCCAAACGCGCCCTTATGGTGAAACTGCTAACCCAAACGCCCCTATACGGTTTTCCTGCTAACCCAAACGCACCCGTTTGGTTATACTGCTAAACCAAACGCACCCTTATGCTCTTTATGTTAAACCAAACGCACCCTTATTTCATTTACACAGCCAAACGCACCCCTTATGCATTTCTGATAAACCAAACACCCCTTTATGCAAATCTGTCCAACCAAACGCACCCTTGTGCGGTGACAGCCTATACCAAACGCACCCTATTTGTTTATAACAACACCAAACGCACCCGTGGCTGTTAAACTCAAACCGAACCCACCCCTTTTGTGCTAACCCAACCCGGACGCACCCTACGGTGGTGCAAACCACAAAACCGACGCACCCTTTTGATGTTTAACCAAACGCACCCCCTTGGTGCCACAACGAAAACACAAACCAACCGCATCCTATGGTGCTTTCTATCAAACCAAACGCACTCTTACGCTGAAAACCCAGGTCCAAACGCACCCTTGTTGCGTTTTATAAAACCAAACGGACCCTATGTTGCTGAATCGAAAGCCAAACGCACCCTACTTGCTGAAAACAACCCAAACGCACCCTTTTGTGCTTATGATAACCCAACCGCACCCTTTTGGGTTTGTTTTCAGAACCAAACGCACTCTTATGGGTGTTAATAACAGCCAAACGCACCCTTTTGGTGGGTTTTACCAACAACTAAATGAGCCCTAGTGGGCTGAGATCAACACCAAATGCTCCCTTGTGCTACCACTAAATCAAACGCACCCTTTTGGGTGTTAAACTCTAACTGAACGCACCCCTTTGGTGCTAAACCCAAACCGGACGCACCCTTGTGGTGTTACCATTATATCAAACGCACCCTTCTGGGTCGTTTTATAAAACCAAACACACCCCGCTGGTGCAAACCATGAAACCCAACGCACCTTTTAGTGATTCTAGCAAAACCAACCGCACCCTATGGTGTTTTAGGATAAGCCGAACGCACCCTTCTGTGGTGTTAACCACATAAATAAACACGCCCTTGTGGTGGTTATGTTAAACCATAACGCACCCTTTGTGGTGAGAAAACCCACACGCACCCATGGTGGTGTTTAGGAGATGGTGATGAGGTGATGGTGTTGTGGCGGCTGTGGTGGTGATAGGGGTGGTGGTGGAAGCGCGTAGAGGCGCGTGGTGGTAGGGATCAGATAGATTGGTGGGTGAGAAGCATTTTTAGACTCGGTCGAAAAACTCACCGGAAAACTTTTCCGACGACGGCTGATAGTGGCCGGAGGTGGGGCGGCGGTGGCCGAAAATTGGGAGGGAGAGAGAGAAGTGTAGGTGTGTGTGTGTGTATTTTTGATGAAATGAAAAAAAACGTATATCACTTATATATATATATATTTATATATAAAAGTTATAAAATAAATATGACAAGTCCTAAAAAGATGAGGGTTGATGTGTAAATGTTTTCACAGGGACCAAAAGTGTAACTTTTGTTAATTAATGGTTCAGGGCTCGATTAGTCTACTTAACGGATGATTTAAAATACGAAACTTGCGCCATTCCGTTTCAAATTATTTTTCTGATAAAAATGAGTATTTACTTGATAGTATTTCATAAATATTTTTATAACATTTATAAAAATATTTGTTATTTATTTGGTGACCCGGTTATGCCTGGTCTGAAAAATGAATTTCAACCCGATTGTTCGCGTTATCAACAAACGCTTTTGAATAAAATGTTAAATGATTTTATTTAATATTTTTATTAAATAAATTGTGAAAATTAAATATAAATTTAATTATTTTTGTGTCGGTACGCGTTGTGTGCCTTGTTCAAAATTTTGCGAGGGTATTTTAGTCACTTTTTGTTTGTCCGAAATGTCGTTTTACATCAAATTGCTTTAGAGTCCGAGTCATAAAAACGTGATTTAGTGGGTCGTTTTTGATAAGTTAGCTTAGGAATAATATATATCTTTTTCGTTTTCAAGTCAAATAAGTTAAAATAACTTTGCACATGAGATATGAAATAGAAAATATGATTTATTATTTAAAATATGTTCCGAAAACTTTACCGGTTACGCGGTAATTGTTTTTATGAGACAATAAAAGATCAAAAGTCAAAAAGTCAAGTCAGACCCAAAAAATCAAATGGTAAAATAGTCATTTAAAATTCTGAATTTTGCCAGTTGTTACAAAAGTATTGTTTGACTCTGGAGCTGATAGAAGCTTTATATCCATATCTCTTGCCTCTATGCTAAATATTCCGTCTATTACAATAGATACCTTTTATGATATCGAAATGGCTGACGGAAACTTAGTAAGCACAAACACTATTATCAAAGGCTGCACTCTAACTTTGTTAGATCAACCTTTCGAAATCGATCTCATGCTAATTAAACTCGGTAGTTTCAACGTTGTCATCAGTATGGACTGGTTGTCCAAGTATCATGTCAAAATCCACTATGACGAGAAAGTCGTTCACATTCCTATCAACGGTGAAACTCTAATCATTCGAGGTGATCAAAGTAAAATTCGACTAAATCTCATATCCTGTATAAAAACCGAAAGGTGTACTGAGGTTGTCAAGTTTTCATGATTTAAGTAATGGAAAAGAAATCAGACGAGAAAAGACTAGAAGATATCCCCGTAGTCAAAGAATTTTCAGATGTTTTTCCTAAAGATCTACCTGGTCTTCCTCCCGTTCGCCAAGTAGA
>BQNB010043825.1:0-12085 GCA_026074375.1 Tanacetum coccineum | reverse complement strand
CCATGTCTTGTAATTGAGCTTTCAAATCTTGAATGATAAAATATTGTTCATTTTGATCTCTAAATGAAGAAGATTTTTTTTGTTTCCAAACTTTGTCATTTTTAAGTTGTTCCTGACATTGTTGTAAAGCAAGTTCAAGAGAAATCGAGTGTTGCGCCAAGTTTTGAAAACATTTAAAAGCTCATTATAATATTGTTTACAAACATTTTTAGTCCGTTTGGGAAGCTCAATCGCAAGACATTCACATTCTTCAACTTTCTCTAGATACAAACTTTGTAATTCTGTTTTTTCATCAAGACTTTCGAAAGAACAAAGAATATAACACATAATATCTTTTGAGACGCATTCTTGCAAGAGTAGATTGTATTCTTTTGAAAACTCATTTTTATCTGTTTGAAGTTCATCAACCTCTCTTTCAAGAGATTGAACATACTTCAAATCTGCAAACATTTCTGTTTTAAGCTGTGTTTCAAAAAGTAATGCTCTTGACTTGGTGTCTAAAGTAACAGGCATTAACGTGTCTTTAACAAGAAATTTGACATCGTGAGTAATTGGATTTTGCCATTCATTTTTAACACGTTCTCTCTAATTTATGTCAACAACAAATCGAATATTTTTAAATTTTATAATCAGGCAATCAAAGGTTTGCTTACTTTGGCTCATTGAAGCTTTTGTAGGCAAATATTCAATTCGTTTAATCAAATTAGTTGTTTGTTTCTTAAAAGATTTCCTAAAAATGTTTCTTCTTACATCATTGGCAAAAAACAACTAATCACGAGACTTTTCAGTTTGAGGTGTAAAAAGTTCGTAAATACTATTTTGCTTGATTTAATCATATAGTTGAACCATAGTTTTACATAATTTTGATCTACTCTCTTTCGCAAGATGAATTGTTTCATCAGGTTCAGGAGCAAATAAATTCGCAAGATCACTCTTATCATATTTGACATTGTAAAGACATGGTTTCTCATTTTGAGCTTGCTTGAGGTACAAAGGATTTGCAAAACTGCTTTTGCCTATACCTGTATAATACGAACTCGGTTTTGGAGTCAGCATATGCATGGTTTGAACGGATTGATTGGTTTTATAAAAAACATTGTTTAAAATTTTTATTTGATTTTACAAAACAATCAATTTGTCAATGTCTTTGTTTTCACTTTCTTTGAAATCCTTTTTCATTTGTTCTTTTTCCTTTAAAATTTAAGAAATCTTATTTTCTTGTTCTAAGATCTTGGTTAAAAGCTTGGCATTCTTTTCTTTAACACAAAAAGTTGTATATGATTGAGTCTTTAAAAATTCTTGATGTTGTCGTGTATTTTGTTCTAAACCAAGAGCTCTCGCACATTCAAGTTCAGTTTTTGCTTTGTCTTTTTGATTCATTTGGAAAATTTTGTACTTCTCAAGATCACTTTTGAAATAAGTCAAGTTTTGTTTGCTTATTTCAAGATCTTGTTTGGTTTTCTCTAGAACTTGTTTGCTTTTCTCAAGATCTTGTTTAGTTTTTTCAAGATCTTGTTGGCTTTTGTTAAGTTCTTGAGTGATCGGCATGTTTGCTTTCTTTAGATTCCTTTGTGACTTTTTGTTCTCATCCAAATCTAATTTAAAATTTGCAATTAAAGAAGCAAGAAACACACGCTCATCCCCAGGGTTTTTAGTATTTTGGTCAGCCTGTCCTTCATTATCACACATACCTGATGAACCAAGAATGACATTACTATCAACCGTTTCCACCATACATGTGTCATTAATGGATTCAGGTTGTTTAGAATGATGTCTGTTAGTGGCAAACACATTATAGTGATCATCTAAATGTACCTTTTCTAATGGCTTTGCATCATAGGTAGGTCCTGAATCTGCAGTTATAAACTCTTGGATCTTTGTCATTTACATGTAATGTGCTTCCAATTCCTATTCATCCGGCTCTTCATCAGTGCCAGCTAGCCAATCTCCATGTTCTGCACTGAAAGGCACACATTTCTTCTAGGCTTGCACAACATCATATTCTTTTTATGATAAGCATAGTATTTTACCCGTTTTGGTATCCTACACTCCTTAGCAAAATGTCTATACTCCTTGGAATTAAAACACTGAATCCCAGTCTGTTGGACCACCTGATTACATATAGTTTCTCTAGCCTCAGTAACAGCCACTGTCCTCTGATTCCTAAACTACCTAGGTTGTCTTTCATTCCTAGGTCTTGAAGAAGTATCCATAGTCTTGTTCCTAGTGTTTGATGAAGTTCTGAGGTTGTTGTTGGTAGGTTTGTAGATGTTCTTGATGTACTTTGTAATAAGTGCTAAGTTTTTCTGCATATCCTTATATCTTTAAGCCTGTTCTGGATCACTTTCTTCTTCAAATGCAGACTTAGATAGAGTTGTAATTGGTTTAGCTATCTCTTTGCTTTTGTTTCTGGTAGTTGCATGAGAACTGGTTGGTGTTGTGTGTCTTAAGGATGATGTATGGGTTTTGTGAGGTTTTGACGCTTGATAGTAGGTATCTGAAGAGTACTTGTCTGGATACTGTTGAGCAGCAACAACAAGTGCAAGTGGGTTGGCATTTCTATCAATCTTTTCATCACATATTTCATTAACTTCATTTTGATGTTGCTTCAGAATGTCAAAGAGTCTGTGGTATAAAAGAGTGCCCAAGTCTTGTTGTTTCTTGACAATTGTGACAAATCTTGACAATTCTAGTTGAAGTTGTTGTAGAAACTAAACATTCACCTGCATGGTATCAACCTTCAACTTGATCCTTACCATATCATTCATCATCTTGTAGAATATGGAGTAGTATAACTCAATTGATTCCCCGTCTCTAGAAGTGAGCTTTCCAAACTCCCAAAACAACGTAGTCTTAACATCTTGCTTGTTGATAAACTCTCCTTGTTGCAAACGTTCAATAGCAAGCCACATTTCCCTAGGTGTAGAACAAGCATCCATTGTTGAGTATATGTCATCACCAATTCCATTGAGTATTATATGAATTGCTTCAACTTCAACATCAATTAGTCTTCTTTTCTCTTGAGTGGTATTGGCATACATTTCTTGTTCAACTCTACGTGGTTGTACTGGTTGCTCTTCTATTGCTAGAACTTCCTCATAAACAATCTCATTTATGATGTAAGGACCCTTTTCAATGCAATTCCTGAGTTCATTCTTGTTTGATTTCGTATCAACGTATCTCATGAATTGAGAACTCCATTGTGCATAGTGACCCGGTGCAAGCATTGGAGGTCGTTCTCTTGAACCAGCTGCCATGATATCGTTATGCATTTGATTTCTTTTTGATGGAGTAGACATGATGAATGATTGATGTGTTATGAAATAAAAATGATCTTAGGATCTTAAGTAGGTAAAGTGATTGTTGTTGTGGTTTGTTGTCATTTAATCGTTGTTGTAATTGAAGTACTTTTTGTGTTTTGATAACGATTGATGAGCAAAGGACTAATAGTGAACTAACTTTGAACTTTAAATGATAAATGATTGGTTGAATCACTAACAAGGACGAATGATGCAATTAAAATCCAACTTAGATGACTAATGGGGTTAAAGATTAAAGAAAGGGCTAATGGTGAAGTTGTCTTGAAGTTGAATGGTTAAACTTGTAAATTCCAAAATAACATTAACCTTTTGTTTTGAACCCTTTCATAAAACCACTTGAATCCTTTCAAATAACATTAAATTTGGAATGACATGTACACATTGATGACGTATAACACGTATAGCAGGCCTTCAGGCCTGGACTATATAAATCATGCATGGGCCCAAGCCTAATAAAACAATCATAAGACGGATGGAAGGCTTCCAGAGGATGCTTCTGTAAGACATCGGAAGTCCACCAGGCAATCCTATGTCTGCAAGTCACGATTATAAACGGATCCTTGCCCGATAAGGGTCCCACTTCGGCCCACTAACAGAAATAAGCGAAATATTAGGAAAACCTAATATTTGGCTCACCTATAAAAAGGGGCACTCTGACACCCCACAAGGTATCATCTTTTGACCACATTTCACACACACATACTCTGACATTCTCTAACAAACATGTTTACTTGCCGGAGTCCAATCGTGGGGTCCGTCCCTACGATAAGACTAACGGTTTACTCTTAATTGTGTAGGAAATCATCTCATTACTTGATTTAGTACAAGATCTCACTATTGGGCCCAATCCAATAACTACACCTGATCCATCTTCCCAACCCATCACATTTTTTGTACTAACAAGTTGGTTCCATCCGTGGGACCACGAATACAACCGTGTTTCCTAAACTACTCGCCATAAGCACTAACGAACAAACTCCCCTTAGCCAGCCCACGTCCGTCGTGAGGAATACGCTAAAGAAAGAGCCAGTTCCACAAGATCCAGGAAGGCCTATTTCCGATGAAGCCTTGTGAGAATACTGCAACAGGAACTAACCTCAGATTCTACCAATCATAGCTGCGAAAGTGCACCAAGAGAAGGTGCAACAATAAAAGCTTAAAGCAATAAAAGCTCGTCTTAATTTTGAGGAGACCGCACATCATTCCGAGTCAGGAACACCAATCTGAAGAAGGGGTCTCAAGGAAAGGCTCAGACCAAGGTATGTCCGCAGCAGATTCGAAAGTCCTGAGCCAAGGTGTGGCCGCTCCGAGTTACCTAAGAAAAAGGGTCCAAAAAGGAAAGCGATGTTCAAAAGGTTGGAAAAAGGTGTGTTCCGCAAGCTCGGAGACAAGGGGAAGAGTGTATTCGTACACTCAGACGACTCAAGGCATTGGTCACACCACAGTAGCCGTAGAGACACTGAAAGTTGTCACCAAAGTTCTTGTTCAAGAGCAACGGAATCCGCTTCTGAGAGACGTTATAACAAAAGGGCATCCTCGAGAAGAATAGGGGAGTTATCAGAAAGTGATGGTAGCACGGGAGGTCATTGGAAGTCAAACATAAAAAATCAAAAGTTGAGCATTGAGGATGATCTATCCCAACTAAAGAAACAGATCCTTTCACTCCTCGGATCCGTTACTTTGATTTCCCAAAAACCCGAATGCCTAGTCACATCAAGACATATGACGGAAGCGAAGACCCAGAAGACAACTTAAAGATTTTCCAGTCGGCCGCTAAGACGGAATGATAGATAATGCCAACATGGTGTCACATGTTCAAATCTACACTTACTGGAAATGCCAGAGTATGGTTTAATGACCTCCCCAAAGAATCAATTGATAGTTATGATGACTTAAAGAAAGCATTTTAAAAAACTACCTCCAGCAAAAGAAATGCATTAAAGACCCGGTCGAAATTCATAACATCAGGTAGAGAGACGAGGAATCTACAGAAGAATTCATACGAAGGTACAAGCTTGAATGCAGGGACGTGAAGGGAGCTCTGGAATGCCTAAAAATCTCTGGATTCATGCACGAAATCACCAATATCGAGCTAATCAAGCGACTACATAACAAAATTCCCAAGTCAGTAGACGAAATGATGAGGGTAACTACAGCATTCCTCCGAGGAGAGGTGGCAGCCTCTAACCGTGAATGAAAGAAGTCATTCCCGTCATGGAAATAGCAAGAAGCTAACCAAAAGCAAAATTTCAAAAAAGGAGGCTTCCGGAGCCAACAAAGGTCGGAAAGGAAGCAAGATCGGTTTACACTACTCACAAAAACTCCCAAAGAAATTTTTGCTTTAGACAAAGGAAAATTCAAAGCTCTGCCACCAATGACAACCCCGGTTGAGAAACAAAACCATGCAAAATTTTGCGAGTTTCATGGTGAAGTGGGGCATAGCACAGACGAATGTATGCACTTAAGGAAACAGATTGAAGAAATGATCAAAGCAAGAAAGATCATCCCATAACCAACATCATAAAATAATATCACATTGCATCAAAGAGCTCAACAAAAAATGGAAAGAGAAGTACAGCGTCCGCCTCACAATCGCTTCAAAGCGAAACTTTGGGAAACCATAAAGGTTATCTATCTATGGTTTAAAACTTGGGAAAGGGATGGCTAGGAACAAAGGATTACACAAAGTTTCTCTCTTAATCCAGAAATCTTTTTTCTGCGCCCTAGGGGAAGATGAAGGAACGGAAGGTCCAATGATCATTGAGGTGGAAATATGAGGCCATTGTATACACCGTATGTGCGTGGACAGCGGATCAGCCTTAGAAATTCTATATGAGCAATTGATGCCGGCCACTACCCCTTTGATTGGATTTAGTGGCAAGGTAAATAGGACAAAATAGGGCTAGCAACTTGTTTAACTTATATAAGGAAAGGAAACTGCTAAGGGCATGGATGAATTTCATGGTTGTAAGATCACCATCCCCATACAATGGGATTATTAGAAGACCAGGAGTCATTAAAATTACAAAGTGGGTTCGCGATCGTCACGGACATGTAGAGATCTCGTAGAAGGAGGGTCATTACCTAAAAAGTAGCAAGTTTACTCTCACCGCCTGGATGCGCGTTCGCGCCTCCTACACCAGAACCTAGATAATAGAGACCCCACGTACCAAAGCAATATAGAAGAAAGAGTCAAAACGTAGCAATCACACATGGAATCATCAGCAAACCAACAGTAATGATTTGGCCCACTCACGAGGAAGGGCAACAGTTGTGTAACTTACTTCAACAAAACTTGGATATTTATGCTTGGAAGCCTGCGAATATGACCGGCGTCCCAAGGCATATTGCGGAACATCGCTTGAACATACGAGAAGGATGTTCTCCGGTTAGGCAAAAGAAAAGAGGGCAAGCAGCGGATAGAAACCAAGCAATACAGGAAGAGGTCGGAAAGCTTGTAGCAGCAGGAATAATGAAGGAAGTACAATACCATGATTGGCTATCTAACCCAGTAATGGTAAAGAAGCATGATGACAGTTGGAGAATGTGCGTCAATTTCAAAGATTTAAACAAAGCATGCCCAAAAGACGGTTATCCTTACTAGGAAATCGACTGGAAGGTGATTCCTTGTGCGGATTCTTTAACTGCTTTTTAGTCACTACAAATGGTATACAAATACAAATGGCAAAGGAATGTGAAGAAAAACGGCTTCAATCAATGCAACGGGAATATTTTGTTATACGAAGATTCCTTTTGGTCTAAGGAATGTTAGGGGAAATATAAGTCTATTACGATAAAGGTTAATGTGTGTGTGTTGTGTGTGTTGTGTGTGATATGTGTGTGTGTGTGTGTGTCGTGGATGGACCTGTCATCAAAATCGAGCACGAATACGAGATAATCAGAGACATAATAGAAGAAACGTTTATACTCTAAGGGAATTAACATGAAACTGACCCTAAAAAGTTACCTTTTGGGTAGAAGAAGGAATCGTTCTAGGGTACAAAGTCAACACTCAATGGGTCTGAAAGGATGTACAATAAGGTGGAGTTGTCTAGTCTCATCCCAAAATGTTATAAGACGTTATGAAAGTTAAATGGAAAACTCGCAAGCTGAATAGGTTTATGGCAGATCAGGAGATCGAATATTTACGATCTTTAAAACTCTAAAAATATGCACGATAGAAAAAGTGATTTCATAGCCGTGGAAGCTAAAGGGCATTTAAGTTGTGAAGCAGCTAATAGTGAGTTCCATCAACCACACCAATGGCAAAAGAAGAAACTCTCATTGTCTACTTGGGCCGGCAAAGAGACGGTAAGTCAGGTGGTCCTGATGACGGAAGGGAGCTAAAAGATGCATTTATTTGTCAGTATGGGGCATTGAGAGGTCGAAAATAAAATAAAACATCTCGGAAAAGTAGTTGCTGGCTTTAGTACATGTAGTAAAGCTTAAAAATTTATTTTCAAGAATAAACTAATAATGATAGGAACCAAAAAGCGGTTATTAACCAGAGGGAAAGTAGATAGAAGGTACAGAAGTAGGTAAATAATTTGGTATCATACGCATAATTTCAGAAGAGACAAATCAAAGGGAAAATATTAGAGATTAATAGTAAACGACAAGGAGGATTCGATATTGATGGAAATAAAAGAAGACCTTCCGAAATATGGATTGTAACAAGGATCCTTAATGATGGTTCCAGAGAGGATGATATCACAAACTAGAAGCGGATGGAATTACTTATGACAAAGATTAGGTTTTGACGAACCACAAAAAGCAGGTAAGCGTTAGAATTGCGGTTAAGAATCGGGAACTAACATTATTACACTCCTAATCAGAGATAAGTTGATTACAATTAGGAACTACAACATATACACCCAAACCCCCCTCGCATCTTCGTATAGAACTTATAATAACAATCTAACGTTGCGCCACCCGCCCCCGACTCCGCCTCGCCCCTCAGACGAGATGTGCATGTAATCGTTCGTGACGTTGGATACAAGGATATCTAAAATATTAAGTTTAACTGTACCCACCATATCATCCCTCTCCTCACATAGCTCTATAGATAGAATAGAAGGCACAGATCTCAATGAACGACCACACAATTACTCCTAGCACATCACCCGCAGCGGGAGAACACAAAAAAGCAATGTGCGTATAAGCAAAATAGCATCTACAACACTTGCACATGAGAAAGCAGTGTTTGGTATCTAGTAAACATAGAAATCCAATCACCTATCATATTATTGTGTGTGTGTGTTTGGTTAGATACATCGTTAGTTGTGATTATTTTATATATATTCTTTTTCACTAACAATGGATGAACTCCTATTTCCCTACACCACCTTCCTCCCCTGCCAGTGGCAGTAGGCACCAAGTAAGGGAATGCGATGCAAGTCAAAGGAATATATTGTAAAATTACTGGTATCCTTACAAAAAAATACTTTTCACTCAGGCTACATTGGAACGAGGATTGGGGGACAATCCAAGAAATTACAATAGGGAAGTAAAGGCGGCATCTACGCCACAAGATATGTACGCTCACGGCCCCATATTCCACCGTCTCGGCACGCGAGCACCCCACGACTACTAAAGTATAATTCCGGTTCACTCTCTAATTGGACCCTCCACCACCCCACACCCAACCCCACAGATATATAGGTCATAAGTACGCAAGAGGGCACTGAATAAAAACGTGCCAAAGATAAGGTAATGTCAAGTTCATAAACTATTTAAGGAATCCACACAAAAATAACTTAATCAGTCTATTACTAAAAACTATTTTAAACTCCTAGCATAACCAATTTGAATTATTGTACATTGAAAATAATTAAATAAGATGAAACTAAACTATTAAATATAAACCTTATTCCCAAAATATCAAACCTACACAAAAAAAAATATATTTCACACCATAATACTCAAATTTACCAATCTCTCACCAACTCAAATTTCACCCTAACTTCAAAACAAAAACAGAAGCGGAGCTCGAACTCAATAAACGCCAACAATATAACTTGACAACATTTAACAATGACTACTCCCTCTCCACTCTAACTTTTCTACATTCACCCACTCCTTATTCTCCTCCACTCCATTAATTACCTAAACTAAACATTTCCCTCCATCACCCCACTCCATTTCCCACAAATAACCCACTTCCCTTCCTCCTAAACTTTCACATTATCACCTCCATACCCCTCACAACACCAATCAACACAAATTAACCACCAACATACCCCAAATCCTTCTAAACAAAACAAACTCATCAAAAACAACCCATATCAAAAAAATCCCCAAATATCCAAAAATAAAACAAAAAAACTACCCAACCTAAATACTAAACAATCAATTCCACTCCATACACAAAACTCATCTCTCAAAACAAACAAAAACAACAAAAACCAATAGAGAGAGATATAGATGAAAATTCTCCCATCTAACCCACTATAAAATCCCAAAAAAACACAAACCCACTATAAAACCACCCATATATATACATATTCACCCATAAAACTCCCTACCCCCCCCCACACACAACACCCAACCAACACCCCCCCCCAAAAACAATAAAACTTCCACCCACCACCCCCCCAACCACAACTAAAAATAAAACACACACAAACCCCCCCCCCCCCAACACAAACACAATCCCCCCACACCCCCCAAAACAAAAAAAAAAAAACCTCCCACTCCCCCACCCAAAAAAACACCCCCTAAAAAACCCAACCACACCAACAACCAACTCACAAAAAAAAAACACCCTTTAACCCAAACCCCCCCCTTACATCTCTCTCTCTTTCTCTCTCCTTCCCTCTCTCCCTAGATAGAGGAGAGTATAATATATCTTCCATAAAAAATAACAACAAACAAATCATCTCCTTCTTTCTCTAGGCAAGCTATCTCTCACGTCCTGCTATTAAAATAAAAAGGATACCGCTGAATCCTTCTCCCTATTCTCTCTGTCGAACAGCAGGAACCAAGAACAACCACCATCATCTTCAACTATCCTCCAAGTCACTTCCAATCTACTCTAATATCATTCCTACATAAAGCCCCATCATTCTTTTCCATTAAAATTCACCATACATCAAGATTTTTCAATTTCTTGATTTTCTTATATTTTGATTTTTAAGGGTTTTGATCAAATTAAATGCAAGTGGTGTTGGAAGGGTTTAATTGTAAGTGTTTTTACCAAGATTGGAATAACAAACTCAAGGTTTTTGGATTTCTTTTGGGTCTTTGGTTTCGGCAGCAAGAACACACCCACTTAGGGTTCTTGTTTGATCTTTTGCCTCAAATTATTATATTGTAAGTTGTCCCTAAATCCCTCTTTTCAATTGTTGATTTCTATTTTGTATGCATGTGTTTGATTTCATCTTTTATAAGGATGCATGTTCTTGAGTTTGTTTGATTTTGGGTTTGATCATGAACATCATGTTTTGATGTGTGAGATATGTTATTAGGATATGTTATGGCATTGCAAGTGAATAATTGGTGATTTGGATAAGTTTTGATGGGATTTCTAGGTAGTTTTAGGGACTGTTTTGAGGTCAGTAGCAAAACGTGGCTTTTCCCAATAATTTTTGACTTAGAGCCTACTGGAAAATTACATGGTTGGATAGGTATAAGTCTAAGCTACGTATGGCGAATTGGATGGTTTATCAACTCCTCCGGATGAGGGAGTTATGGCCGTTTTACGATTGCTAGTCAAATCTGGAACATCGTTTGGAAAACGAGTTAAACTCCAGGTTAATACTCTAAAATGTAGGATAGGAAAGCTAATCTCAGTAGTATACATCTTAATCTAACTTCTCCAAGTGGATTCACTTTAATAGCTATTACGGTTTGGAAAATACGTCTAAATTAGTGTTTGGTAGGAAAATTTGGGACTGCTGCAGACCAGCAGTATAAATGGGTAAATTGCAACAAACTTTTGGTCTAAGAAGGTCTGCATTATTTGATGGGATTGTAGAAATAAGTTCAAAGTACATGTGTCGAGTTGGCTAGAGCCATATCTCCTCCGGATGAGTGAGATATGACCGATTTACGGAAACTAGTCAGTTCTGAACTACTGTTTGAAAAAGGGATTTAACTCCAGATTTTTGCACTAAAGTGTTGGGTTTTTAAAACATGGTTAAACACTAGACATCATAAGATTTCATCTCTCTTTGGATTCAACTTGATTGCTATTATAGAATAGGATTTATGGCCAAAACCGTAAGCGTTAGAAATTCAGCGAACTTTCTGTTTTGAGTTATGATTAGTAAAAACTCATTTCCCGTGGATTGGTAAATGGTTTGATTAAAAGGCCTAATGTTCTGGAAACTAGACTTAAGTATCTTTCCAGGGGTGAAAGCCCCATCCTTGTATCTTTTATAGGTTAAGAGATATGGTCTTGTAAAGTTGACTAAAAATTCAGCAACATAGTTTTACGCCTTTTCTTGAGAAATAAAAGTGCGGCCACATAGTAATAAGATAAGAATCGCTAAGCGAGACTTAGTAGACACTTAATGTAGTATAAGTGCAGGTTGTATACCAATTTGGGGATAAAAATACTTTGGTTAAGTCTTAATGCAATGCCATGCATATCTCGGAAGCATATCTCATGACCATTTGATTTATTTTTACGTATTGGTTTCTTTATCATACTAAGTCGCGTCACGCCTTTTTAGGTGGTGCTTAGGCGTACTTTTCTCTCATCCAAAGATTCATCTACTTCTGATCTCCTTGCTAATACGGTGAGTTCATAGTCCCACCTTTTC